>JAJPUD010033035.1:0-11585 GCA_023553655.1 Myrmecobius fasciatus
AGCAGCAGTAGTTAGTAGTAGGAACATCAATAGTTAATAGCAGCAGCGGCAGTAATGAGTAGTAGCAGCAGCGGCAGTAATGAGTAGTAGCAGCAGTAGTAGTTAGTAATAGGAGCAGCAGCAGTTAGTAGCAGCAGCAATCGTTAATGGTAGCAGTGGCAGTTAGTAGTTAGTAGCAGTGGCAGTAATTAGTAGTAGCAGCAATAATGATAATAGCAGCAGCAGTTAGTAGTTAGTAGTAGCAGCAGCAGTAGTTAGTAGTAGTAGTTAACAGCAGCATTAGTTTACAGTAGTAACAGCAACAATAGTGTTAGTAGTTGCAGCAATAGCAGCAGTAATTAGTAGTAGCAGCAGCAGCAGCAAGGAGAAGCACTAGCAGTAATAATGTACACGTTTTAAAATTTACAAAGTGATTTCCCTCATAACTGTCCTTTCTGGTGTGTATTAAAAATATCATCTCCACTTTGCAAACAGGAAACAGGGATATGTGTGGGTTTTACAGGCTCAGAACAATCTAATTCAGTCTGTTTATTTGGCTGGTTGTTGGAAGGCTGTCTCCCTGTCTCACCTAGGCTGGAAGTACCAATAAATTGGCATGAAAGCCTTGAACTTCATTTCCAATCCCTGCTAATTCACCTCTCCTTAGACAACTTCCCATCCCCCAATATCCTCCCACTCCTGGGGGCTCACCATATGAATGCTCAGACATCCCATTGGCTTTGGCCCTGTTGCCATTCAGAATCACAAACTCAAGTGATTCTCCCAGCATCTGTCTCCCTGGGAGCAGAGATGATGGGTGTGAAAATCTGGTTTCTCTATCCCCTCCCTTAGTTTTTAGAAGGAAAGACTGTAGACCAGTTACAGAGGTAGCAAACAAATTGATGAATGAATGATAAAGCATTTATTAATTTATCAGCATTACACTATGCTGTTCCTCAATTATTTTGTGACTTATTTTAATGCTGTTAAACCTCCAAGAGCCCCAAAGTCCACTTTATGAACCTTCTAGTGTTCATTTATATTCTGCCCCACACACTCCAATATCTGCCATTATCTTTCCCTAAAGTCCCCTGTCAAAATCAAGACTTAGTCACCATGAATTAAACCTTCAGAGTAGTCTCTTCCCGACTGTCTTGCTTTTCTTAGTTCTTTCAAAGACAGTTCTTGCTTTTACTTACATAGCTAGTGCAGTTTTGCCCAAGGAGTAGCTATCCTTCCTCTACATTAGTATCACTTTCAATCAGAAATTCCAGGATAGATAATTAAATAGAATCCCAAAGCCTTCCCGCTGAAGTTGCTAACTTAATTTTAACCTTTACTGTTGTTGTTTTTCTTACTTGATTCCCTCAAAGTCTCCCTTAGTCTTTAATCCATTAAGGCAAAGCTTCATTAAATACTTATTATGTGGAAGGTGCTTTGCTGGGAGATGGAAATTCAAAGAGCCAGAATGAAATTATCCCTACCTTTTAAGGGACTTAATTCCACCAGGAGACAAAGTGTACTCTGACAAGTAAATAGAAAATATAGACAAAGTGATCTTAAGGAGAGAGCACTAATCACAGGGGAACAGGAAAGGCTTTGTGTAGGCCATAATACTTGAATATGGTTTTAAAGGAAGCTAGAGATTCTCCAAGGCACAGGGGAATCACCTGTTCAAAAGCTCTGAGAGGAAACAGTCCTATTTGTCTGGAATTGAGTGTGTGAAAAGGAATATGATGAAATAAAATTAAAAAGGTGGGCGGGGGACCAGAGAGTAGGGACATTTGAAAGCCAAGCTGATAATTTTTTTCCCAATGCATCATCCTAGAGGCAGTAGGGACCTATTGAAAGTTTCTGAATGGAAGTGCTGACCATATCTGTATTCTCGAAATATCAATTTGGCAGCTTCGTTCTCCACTTAATTGATCTCACTGAGCACCAGTAAGCCTTTGACCATATAGCCTGTTAGAGCATTGGAGACTTTGATTTCACTCCTAGTCTTCCCAACTAATTAATTATAAACTTTTGAACAAATCACTGAGCCTCTCTATAGGTAATTTCTCTAATTTGTCTAGTGGGATAATACTTTCTTCATTACTTTACTTGGTTGTTATGGAAAAACCTGAAATAATTGCTCTGAAAACAAAGTGCTGTATACAGTCTTAATTGTTCTCTCCAATGTTTTAAATAGATAAGTCTGAAGAGAAAATCACTTGCTTATTTTTTTCATTGATAATAAACATAAATGAAGCATCCCTTATGAGAAGTTACTCATAATAATAATAATAACCAAGATTTATATAGCTTTTTAATCTATTCACTCATTTCATATTCCTAACAACTGTGGGAGGAAGGAATTATTATTCCCATTTTACAGATGAGGAAACTGAGATTGGGAGAAATTCAGAGACTTGTCTAGATATCCAGGTTTTTCCCCACTACAGGTCTAATACTCTCCATTGTACCACCCTACCTGGTTCAAAATCTAGCAAGGAGGCTGACCTGTGTGCTAATTCTGTCCGCTCTCTTATTCAACTCTACCTGTGAATGATGGGCTTAAGGAGATTTCTAAGGTTCCTTACTGTTCACGTGTTCTAAGATGAATTTTCCCTCCACCCCTTAGTGACAGCCCCTTGGGCCAAGGTTTGGCCAACATGCTAGATTTTGTCTCTTGATGACTCCCTGGATACTCATTGCTATACAGAAGATTTGGCTCCCAAAAAGCCTGGCTGGCACACCCGCCTTCATCCCTGGAGGATGTGTTATTCACAGCAGAAGTTGCTGTTTTCTCTCCCTCTCCCACAAGTCATATTGCTAAGAATTTGTTTAATTCTGTACTTATAGAGATCCCCACCCTGTATCCTTAGAGATGGAGGTTTGATGTTGAATGGCTCTGCTGGCAGAAAACCAAAAGCTGCCTTCAAATTCCTTAACAATAATTATAATATTTTTAAAGTCCTTTAAATTTACAAAGTACTTTCTTTCCAATAACCATGATATTGTTATTATTGTCCCCATCCTGAAGATGAAGAAGCAGGCTTCGGGAAATGATATAACTTCCACCATCACACAAATAGTAATTACTATCACCATCACCAATACCACTTCCATTACTACTGTTATCACTACTATTTTTCCATCATCACTATCACTACTTCTATTACTACTACTGCTATTGCTACTTCTACTGTTATTACTATTACTTACTAACACTATCACTACTGCTACTTCTAGCATTTATATAGAATTTAAGGTTTACAATATACTCTATAAAAATTTCATTTTATCCTCATGATATCTTAGTAATTTTTTTTTACTTTTTTTTACAAATAGGGAAACTGAGGCTGAGGGAGGCTAAATGACTTGCCCACAGCCACAGAGCTAAATAAATATCTGAAAATGGATTTGAACTCGGGTTTTCCTTAGTCTAAATCCAGCACTCCACACACTGTGGTGTACCACCTAATAATTTTAGTTTTGCTATTATGGCATTTAGAGAGTCTTACAGCCATTCAACAAATGTTTATTGACAATGCATTTTCTCTCCATTCCCTTCTTGACTTTGATATATGAATGTATTTCATCACTCCTTTCTAATGTCCTTTGGGCAGCTCACTTTTTTCTTGAAGGATAAAGAAATTGAGTGTGCTTTTTGCTCTGGCTTTTGTTCTCTTTTTCAAGAGGTCCTCTCAGGAGAGGAAGTGGCTTTCATTGAGAAAGTTAGTTTCTTAATCACCAAAGTCATGATCAGACAGGCACTTGTCTCTTAACAAAATTAAGGCAAAGGTAACTCCATCTTGTTTTGTTTTGTTTTGTATCTCTTCCTTTAAAGGATTTTAATTTGAGAAAATGGAAAGTTTTTCAGTTGCTGCCAAGGTAAAAAAATTTTTTTCAAAATTAGGTTTCTAGGGTGATTTTAGAATCTAAATATACCTCCATCTTCTTCTTGTACAGCAAACATTTAGCGTCCAAGATACTTTTTGTATGGCCTGCTTTTCTTGTCTTATTTGCCTATTAATTTTCCTTTCTCTCAGTACCCTGGACAACTTAACATATTTAATCAAATGTCTGTCCATAAATAAAAGGGATTTTTTAATTTTAAATTAAAGCTAGATGGTACAGTGAATAGAGAATCAGCCCTGAAATCAGGAGGACCTGAGTTCTAATCTGCCCTCAGAAACTTAGTTGTATGACCCTGGGCAAATCATTTAATCCCAATTGCCTCAGCAAAAGAAAAAAAAATCCTTTTGCTTTGGGGCCCAACAACAGACCCAAAATCTATACTCTTTCCCCTACTTTGGGATTTTACATGAAAGAAATTTACTCATATCTCCATTATAAGGAAGAAAAATTAACAATCAATATATACAACAATTACAACAATTTCTGATATTAGGTTTTATTGCTATTTAGATAGTCATTCAACAAGAATATATTAGTTGCCTACCACATGGTCAGTACTGTAAAGAAGGGAAGAGCATGTCATTGTTCAGCAACCAAATTTGGTGGCTTTTTCTCAGTCTTCCTCCTCCTTGACCTGTCTGCTGCTTTTGACAGTTGAATCTCCTTTCTCTGGGTTTTCAAGACACTCTCATTCCCAGTGCTCCTCCTACCCCCTGCCTATTTTTTCCCTCTTTTTCTTTTGTTGGATCATCCTTATCATTACTCCTAAATATTGGTATTCCCCAAAACTCTGTCCCAAGCAACACCTGAAACTTAGCCTGTCTAAAACAGAATTCGTTGACTTTCCCCCAGAAGTCCTCTCTCTTTTAAAAGTCCCTATTTTTGTCAAAAGTAGCACCTTTATTACAATTTCTTAGAGTTGTAACCTCAATATTATCCTCAATCCTTCATTCGCCTTCATTCCACATATTTAGATAGTTGTCAAATCTTGCCATTTCTAAGCCATGTTATTGCTCATGTCTGACCCCATCTCTACTCATATGACTCCCAGCTTTTCATCACCTTTCATCTAGACCATAAAATATATAATACTTAGTCTTCCTGCTTCAAATCTCTTCCATTCCAATTCATCCACCCCACAAGGTTGCTTGAGTGACTTTTTTAAAAGGCAGATCTGACCTTGTATATACTCCTCTACTCAATAAACTCCCTTTGGTTTCTAGGATCAACTGTAAACTCTTCTGTCTAACTTTTGTAGTCTTTCACAACTGGCCCTAACCTGTGTTTTCAGCATTATTATATATTACTCTGGTCCCCATATTCTATAGTCCAGAGGAATTGTTTCTTTTCTTTCTTTCCTCCTTCCTTCCTAGTTTCTTTCTTTCCTTTTCTTCCTTCCTTCTTCTGTTTCTCTCTTTTCCTTTCTTTTCTTCTTTCTTTCTTTCCTTCATGGTAAATATTTATTTTTCCCCAATTATATTCAAATTGGCTTTCTATCTATTCTTCACACAGAGAAATAGACTACCCTTGCATGGTCTTTCCTCATACTAAATGCATACTGCCTTCTCACCTCCAACTTACCTCTCTTCCTTCTAGATAAAACTCAAGTACTATCTTCTTCACAAAGGCCTTCATGATCACTGGTGCCTTCCTCCCTTTAACTATCTTGTATTTATTGTGCATTTATTCTATGTGAATGTATGTGCACATATATGTACATATGTGTCTCCCCTTATAGACTATAAACTCCCATAGAGTTCCACAATTCCAAAGGACTCATGATAAAATATGCTTTCCCCTTCCAGAAAGAAAGCTGATGGACTCAGTACAAATTGAAGCATATTTTCTCCTATTTCCTGCCTCTTTTTTTTTTTTCTTAGAACATGGCCTGAGTGGAAATTTGCTTTGCATCTCTATACATATTTGTAATAGTCCCCCCCCCCTTTTCAATAGATAGAAAAAGGAAGGGGAAAGGAATTTGGAATGGAAATTAAAATTAAATTGAATTTTTAAAAATAAAAAAGGGATTGTTTCTTCTCTTTTTGGTTTTGTTATAATCATATCCTCAAAACTTTGCATAGTACCTCAGATTAATATTTGACATTCTAATTAATCAGTTTGGTTTCATTTAAGGATTGCTTTCCTCTATTATGGTAATTGTGTATGTTATATTTATTCTGTTTGACTTTAAATCTGTTTATACAAGGTTTCCCATATTTCTCTGAATGACCCATAGCCACTATTTCTTAGAACAGAAATTCTGTTGAAAACATCCTTCTATGGGTCTGTATTACATATTTCTCCTAGGGATTAAATCCCTTCTGGCCTCTTTCTTGGATTCTGGATTTTTATTTTGACTTAAACAGAACTCAAAACAAAGTCTAATTCTTTTTCCTCCCCATTCCATTCATATTTCAAAATTTGTTCAATAGACTCACACTGTGTTGTCAGTTTTTACTATCATGAAAAGTGCTGCTATAAATGTTTTTGTTGTAACTGAGATCTTTCTTTCTTCCTTTGACCTCCTTCAGGGTATATGCTTAGTAATACCATCTCTGGGTCAAAGAGTCTAGTCCCTTCTGGCTTCTGCTCTTCCACTTCCCTTTCCCCATCTATAAGAAGGATGAATTAATACTCTTCTATTTTCTTTCAGGGCATTCTCCTAGAGCACCGAGAGAAAGAGTTTGGAGATAAAGTTGACCCTGCCTCTGTTCTGGAAGCTGCCAAAAAGATAAAGCTACACGCTTCAACCTCAGAGAGAAAATAATCAAATTTAACAACTCTCCTTGGGAAAAACTAGGAAGATGAGACATTGGCTTCACAAGTCCCACTGAGGACTTCCTTATCTACACCTACATTACATATTTCTCCTATAAGTTAAACCCCATCTGACCTCATTTTTTTGGATTCTGGGATTTTTCTTTTAGCTGAACAATTAGAATTCAAAACAAGATCAATTTTTTTTCTTTTTAATTTTTTTTCTCTCCTTCTTTCCTTCCTTTCTTCCTTCCTTCCTTTCTTTTTCCCCACCCCAAGCAGGTTATTCAATGCTTTTTCACTAAAAAGTGAGAGAAAAAATGTTCTATCCTTCCCAGCCCACCTCATCTTGGAGATTTGCAAAGTGCTTCCTTTTCAGTGCCCCTATGAAGCAAGCAGTATAAGGATTTGTCATAGGAGGAGACAGATGTGGAGATTAAATGATTTGCCCTGACCCAATAGTCCCCCAAAAATCAGGATAAAATTAAAAGAGCCTTGAATTTGGCCTCAGGAGTCTTTGGCAAGTTCCTTAATCTCTATGAAACTTAGTTTCCTCATTTGTTTATGATGTTTAGTGAGCATAATAATCAATATGGCATAATAAATAGAGAGTAAAATATTGTTAACAAAGACCAGTGTTCAAATCTTGTCTCTTAGACTATCTGTGTGACAATATATAGGTAACAACTTCTCTGAGTCTCAGTTTCTACATCTATTAAGAGGAAGTAATAACACCTATAGTGACAGGCAGCATGACATTATGGATAAATAAATGACCTCAGCATCAGGAATGGATGAATGGATAGATGAATAAATGAATTTTATTTAGAGCTTACTATGTGTCAAGCACTATTCTAAGTAGGGGAAATACAAAGAGCAAAAATGAGACGGTCCTTGCTCTCCAAGAGATAAGCACACCTAAGAAAGTGTGACTAGACATTGACCCTGAAGGTTGGATGGCAAGATTGGGGAGCTCCCTGGTTACAACAATAGGTCAGGCGACCATTTGGGGGAGTCTGTGGGGAATAGCATCAGGAAGATCTGGGTTCCAGAACTGGCTACAGGGCCCTAAGCAAGTCACAACTTTTTAGTTCCCAAAAGCAACTTTTAACAGCTTACATTGTTGAGAATGGGTAAATCTTCATTTGGGGAGATGGCTCCTCATCTGGAGCCCCCTATACTGATGAAATCGGGAATCTGACTTAAAAAAATCCAAATCCTCTAATACCAGATGCAAAGGAGAAAATACATGTGAGGTGCCCTGGAACCTGTAAAGCACTGTATGAATATCAGCTGTTCTCATTACTTCTTCCACAGGTTTGTTGTCTAGTAAACCTTCAAGCTCTATATAAATGTGAATTACTATTCATTGGAAGTGGGGCCTTTGATACCAAATCCAGGGCTTTTTCCACTATGCCATGTTGCCTCTGTGACGTGTATAAGTTTTGGAATGATATTCTTGAATATAATTCATGTAGAAGATTTTTTTTTGTTTTAACTGTTTCCAATAAGCTGAGAGTTTGGTACGTTTCACCTTAAGGCTGGCGAGCTTTTATTTGTGTGTGGAATATTGGGGCCTCCCCAGGGATGGATTATGTATCATTTTTCCATATAAGGACCAGCCTAACCAGATTTGGAGGGGCTTATCACCTGAGCATTGGCCACTTTCTTTTCCTTGCTAAGGCAGCTCATGAAACAGTCTGATGTGTTGTAGAGGAGATGGCAGTTGCACTGATAAAATAATTAATTTTTGTGTATAAGTGTGTTGTTAAGACTATACAAATAGATGTCCCTTGTTTTATAGAACAGATGTGTATCAGCAAAGCTGTTTTTTTTTTTCCAACCCCGTTGATTTTTAATATGTTGTTAGAAGCTTGTCCTACTGGAAATTGTTTTGTTATCTGGCTGTAATAAAATCATGCTTAGGAAAACAGTAGATTTTTGTGTATAAAATTGGAAAAGTAAGAAACTTTCTCATGAAACATTAACAATAGGAAAAAAGTGTGTTATCTCTCTAAGAAGTAACTATCAAAAAGATTAAAAATGAAAATAATACTGTGTTGATCAGATATTCTAGTATTCCATTGGAAAAATTGGAAGTCTTCACTTGGGTCATCTTGTGTGTGGTAATTTGTTAAACTCTTTGCACTTATACCTTCTCTGTCAAATAGGGTGGTAAATAAGAGCACTGCTTGACACAATGCCTAGCACATTGTGTATGTGGTATTTAATAAATGCTTCTTGATTTGACTTTCCCTTTATTCTCAATTCCATGTAACTGAAAAAATATTTATTGAACATCAACTCTGTACTTACAATGTGTTGCGTGCAGTAGGTTGGTGTACAGGTGAGTAAAATAGCCTTTGTCCTCAAGGTGGTTATCATTTGGAAAGAGATTAGAAGTATTCAGCTAACTATGAAATAAGGATGAGTGATAAGGATTACAAAATCTCCCACTGGTTAAGAGGAAGGAAATTTTAGGATTATAGGTTGAGAGCTGCAAGGGACCTCGGAGGTAATTAAGTACATCCCTGTCATTTGTCCGATAAAGAAATTGAGGGTCAGAGGACTGCAGGTAATTAGTGAAAGAGACAAGAATTAATGTCTTAATTCTCTTTCTACTGTCCCAGGCTGCTGGTATCTGAGAAGGCATGTCTAAAATTAAGAAGCCTCAGAATGGAAGGGACTTTGTATGACCTAATCAATGCCTGATGCATGAATCATTTCTATACTTTCCCCAACAAGTCATTGTCCAGCTTTTACTTAGATTCCTAATGACAGGGAATTCCTTACTTCCTAAAGCATCCCATTCCATTTTTGGACCATTCTAATGGTTAGAAAGACCTTTTATACAAAACTAAAAACTCTCCCTATAATTTCCACCAAAGTTTTCATTCTGGAACTTCTTAAAATAAAGTTAGACCCTCTTCCTAAGTATGATCTGTTGTTTGAAGACAGTGATAATAGCTTCACTCAATTTTTTTCTTCCCCAAGGTAATCATCTCAGTTCCTCATGTGGCGTGATTGTAAGTCCCTTCTCCATTCTGACAGCCCTTCTTTAAGCCATGATCCAGTTTGTCAGTTCCCCATCTAAAAATGTGATTGTGACTGTTTTCAATCACATGCAACAATGTGATCCCATTTGGGGTTTTCTTGGTAGAGACGCTATAGTGGTTTGCCATTTTTTTCTCCAGCTCATTTTATATATGAGGAAACTGAGGTAAACAGGGTTGAATGACTTGCCCAGTGTCACACAGCCTGTCAGTATCTTAGAGCAAATTTAAGTTTTCCTGACTCCAAATCTGGTATTTTATCCACTGTGCTGCCTAGCTGCCCAACAAAAATACAGTATTCAAGACTGGATGTGGTTAGTAATGCAAAAGAAAATGAATCAATTTTCTCATTTTTAAACTTTTTTATCCACTGTTTTCAAATAACTAAAAGACTTGCTTCATTGAGCTAACAATTAACTACAACCTTTTAGTCTTTTCAGTCATAATATTTATTTTCATTAAAAGATGGGAAATATTTCAACAATTGTGATAGCAATTGAAAGGATGAGGCATTTACAGAAAAATTGGTTGGGGGTGATATCATAGAAAGCAAGTTGAGGAATTTCGTAGTATATTTGAAGGAAATTTATAGATTACTACTTGGGGGACCCGGTAATCACGCAGGGTGATTCATTCAAACTACCCAGTCTTTTATTTCTTCATTTCTAAGGAGGGGACTAAATCAGATAATCTATAAATTTCCTTCAATAGCTCTAAATCTCATGATTCCATGGCTAAGCTTTCAGCCTGAACAAAGAGAACATTAAAAGAAATGAGGAAAGGTGAAGCAGCTCTCTGGAGTGATGTAAAGAGAAACAGAAGATGAACAGCAGCTGTAAGAATCAAATTATTTCAGAGAAGAATTAGGGGAAATGTACTAAACTCCCTTTATACTGATAGGAAATTATGGGTGTGAAGTGTTGTATATATAGTGTCAGACTTGGTGGATGACCTAATGAGTTTCACTAAATTTCTTTTCATCACTACCACCTTTTTCCTTTCTTTTTTATTTTATGGAATGGCATGATGAAGGTTAGGAGTAAAAGATATGGTAGAACTTTTAATTGCAGTGATGCTTTCCATAATGTCTGGTCACTGGTTTCTATGACTCTTTATTCTATGCATAAGAATGTGGTTTTTCTCCTTAGAAATTTGTAAATACTGTTTCTTCACTCTAGAGAAATAAGAATGAATTTATATTGCTTCCTAAAGAATATATACATGTATTTACGTGTATATAGTGCTATAAGTAAAATCTTGTTAGTTTAATTTGTTTTGGGGCGATGATTATTTCCTTCTTTCCTATGAGATCTGAGTTAGTATTTCATATTAAGTATTCAAAAGAAAACTCAGCATCTCTCTCAGACTTTATTCTATAATCACTTGAAAGAATAATGCAAGGCCATTCTTCTAGTATTCTTTCTAAAGGCCCTAGAAAGATTCTTCTCTTATTCTAAAATTTTACTTGTCCCTTGAATTTCACTTTCACCCCTAAAATCAACCAAAAAGTTTTCCTTTCTTTTCCCAATAATCAAATTATAGATTCTTTCTGGGATCAAATGACCTCATGGCACCTGACATAGATAGGACCCACTGTGTCCCTTCACCTTAAGTAAATTAGGGAATATTCAAATCTCATACTCTCATTCCCTTCAATTATTCCCTTCAAAGATCCCAAATTGTAGATCAGGAAGTAAAGATACTAGATAATATCCTGTTTCTCACCAATCACAATCCTGGAACCCTCAGAGAGGAGGGAACATTTCTCACATCAGACATGGAGACTCTTCTTACACAAAAAAGGAAAGCTGAAGCTGGGAAGCCATCTTGGGGGGAGGCAATATACCACTCCAAACTGAATAAGTCTAATAACATCTCCTAACTGAATGCAGA
>JAJPUD010033036.1:1541-11584 GCA_023553655.1 Myrmecobius fasciatus
TTTCTTACATTTACATATATATGCATGTATACATTATATAGATTTGTTTCCTTTCTTCACTATTCTAATTTAATGATAATAAAGAAAAAGGACAAAATAGTGAATGTATCTATAATTCTTCTGAAGATAAAGAAAGGAATAAACATTCATACAATGCCTACTGTATGTATTCCAGTCACTGTGCTAAGTGGTTTAAAAATATTATCTCATTTAAAATAAACTTTCTTACAAGGTAGGTACTATTATTATCTCCCATTTTACAATTAAGGAAATTAAGATAAATTGATTTTGTGACTTGCCCAAGATTGCACAGCTAATAAATAAATATCTGGGGCTAGGTTTGAACTGGGTTCTTCCTAAGAGCAGAATCTGCTATCTGTATTCTTCCTAGTCACCTGATTTGCAAGGCAAAAAAAGAAAAAGTGGTTATATGAAATCAGCAGCACAGGTTACTTATATTAAATCAGTTTTATTAGAGGTATTCATAAATGAATTTATCTTTATGTTCTTAGTCATTAGTAAAACATGCCAAGATGTGAGATCCATCAAGGGAGTTGAGCTTTCAACCAGGGGCTTGTAAAAGCATAATTTTTTAAAAATTATTCTTAGTTTGTTATTTATTTTCTGTTACATCAATAAGTTCACACATTGTAATTTTTTTCTCATTGTCTTTCTTGTGTTATTCATTTATAAACTAACTTTTTTTTTTTTTTTAGGCAATTGGAGCTAAGTGACTTGCCCAGGGTCACACAGCTAAAAAGTGTTGTGTCTCAGGCCAGATTTGAATTCAGGTCCTCCTGACTTCAGGGCTGGTGTTCTATCCACTGTACCACCTAGCTGCCCCTCTCCCAACCCCAGTGTTCATAAAAGTACAAATAATCCTTAATATTATGGGGTACTTATATAGTTACCTAAAATGTTTTTGATTAATTCAAATCAAATCTGAGGTCCCCTAAGATATAAACCAGATTTTTATTAATTTATTTCAGTTCAGATAAAGCAAATCAATAAATCTTTCTTTCCTTGATAAGCAACATCATTTCATGTCATTACCTTACTAATTTTTACCATATATGAGATTTTTAAAAATTCATTCATTCATTACAAAAATATTTGCTAATATTTTTGTGGTTGTCATTAAGTTCTTCGGTCACCTTTGAACCTTTGTGACTCCATTTGGGATTTTCTTGGCAAAAGTATAGTAATGGTTTGTCATTTACTTTTCCAGCTCACTTTTTGGTGAGGAAACTGAGGCAAATTTGGTTGTTACTTGCCCAGGGATAGATTGCTAATAATCTGTAAAAAGATTTGGAATCAAAGCTTTCTGACTTCAGGCCAGGCTCATTATTCATTGGATCATTTAGCTGCCCACTAATTCGTTTCAAAAAACTTTAATTGCTCCAAAGAAATAGTCTTGTGTTCTTCGATTTTGTAGTCCAGCAGATTAATAAAATTATATAAAAATATTTCCAGGGTTTTAAATACATTTTCAGTCCTGCACTTTCTAAAATTCCATGTTCTCCATTGGTGGTAAATTTGTCCTACATTTTCCCAGGAAATGTTTAAATATATGCTCCTAAAAGCTTTGCTTCACAAAAGAATTTTCTTAACTAAAAGATAAATACAATTTGTTTATGAACAATGATCTTGTTTTTGTTTTTTTTTTTTTTTTTTTTTAAACAATGACAGTCCATATTTTACCTAAGAAGTACTTCAAGGTTACTTCTTTTTATTATTCCTGTGAATAACTGGTTAATTATAAAGTAAAATTCCTTTCCCATTACTTAACTCTCACTTTTCTTCCCCCTAAGTATCTCATAATTAAAGGTTAACCTAATTCAGTAATATGGTGAATTTAGATTCATAATAGTGAAATGAGAAGTTTATTTGTTGTTGTTGTTGTTTGTTTGTTTGTTTGTTTTGTTTTGTTTTGTTTTGCTTTATACATGGAATGTTCTTTTTTTGTTTTTTTGGCTCTGTTGACAGAAAACAAAATTATAAAAATGAATTTGTAGATGCGCAACTTCTTACTTCAGAAGAATTTTTTTTGCTGCTTTTTTTTGTTTGCTTGTTTGTAATGGAGAAATAGAGAGTTTTCTTAAGCTGTGGGTAAGAAGCTTGTAAGAATTTATTCTCTATGTCCCATTACTTTTGTGAAAAATTTCTGCAGTCAGAATTGAGAAGAATTATGTGAATAGTGTCTAGCAAGTGCAAATTCTGGAAGAAATACTTTTGCCTCATTTGTAGGTCAGATTATGAGAGTTAATATTTTCTGGCTATCAATTAATTAATTTATATTTGTTTTTTTCAAACATTGGTGATTTTTTTTTGTTTTTTATAGAACTATCATTTATTTATTTTTTTCATCTTCCCCTTCCTCATGCAAATAAAACACTTTTTTTCTCCCTAGCAAATAGATAAATATTTGCAACATTACTGTACTTAAATTATACTTTTTCATAGCTAGGTACATTGTATTTTTACCATTCCCTCAGGTTTCTTTAAAACTCAAGATGCTGTCATTAAGTAGGTATTCATTGATTGTGTGCCCCCAGCATGAGTAAAATTCTTTTTAACTATAATACATTTTAACTATTTACATCACAATAACTTTTGTAACAATATAGGTAACATAGTTGTTATAATTCTCATTTTTAGATGTGAAAATTAAGGCTCAAAGTAGTACAAAAAATGATCTATGATTAAACAGTAAGTATAAGAGGTGAAATGTAAAACCAAATGTTTCTTTAGTAATGTCTCTAAAATTTCAGGCTTTGTTTACATTATTTGCAATGGAAAATGAAAGTTATAGACCTTTGAAGAAGAGAAGCAAAACAGATAAAGAATTGGAGGGGGACAATATCTGTAATGAGTAATGATGCAAAAATATTAAAACATTAACAATGAGACTACCATCTTCAATATATCACAAAAAATGTACAAAATGACAAGATGGGTTTTATGTTAGGAATCCAAGGCTGGTTCACTATTAGAAAAAAAACATAAGCATAGATCATATTAATGATATGAACAATTAAAAATCTATTATATCAATCAATGCAGAAAAAGGGTTTTAACAAGATACAATACACATTTCTGCTAAAAAATACAGGAAAACAGGAATAAATTGATTTTTTTCTTAACTTAAATTTTATCTAAAATTAAAAGAAAATATTATCTATTATAGGGATTAATGAAAGATTTTGTGACTGAGATCAAGGGTAAAACAAAGATGTCGTCTGTTACCATTAATAGTAATACAGTGTTAGAAATACTGACTATATCAGCCAGAAAAAAAAATATTGAGAATAGAGATGAGGCCAAAAAAAAAAAACAAACTAGTTCCTTTTTGCAAATAATACTTAGATATTTTTAAAAAACCAACCCCAAAGAGAGCCAGAAAGTTTCTAAAAGTACTCAGTTTCCAAAATATACCACAAAGCAATAATCTTCAAAATAATTACAGAAAAGTGATGCAATAGAAAAATTGTTTAGTGTCAAAGTTAAGTCTATAATACATAGAAGTAAACAAGGATAGTAGCTTCGTGTTTGATAAACCCAGAGATGCTTGATATCAGGACAAGAACTCATTATTTGATCAAAAAAATGAAAACACACTTGGGAAAGCTGGAAAGTAGTATGGCAGAACTTGGGCATAGACAAACAATTCACAACATACATGATGATGAGTTCTAATTATATAAATTATATATCTGAAGTATGACATCATAAAAAATTGAAGAAGCAAAAATTAATTTCTCTGCAAACCTTTGGCTAGAGAAAGATATTGTGACCAGATAAATAGAGCAAGGATCCCAAAAGATAAAAATAGTTTTACTTCATAATTTTTTTTAAAGATCTGTCGCATGCAAAATCACCGCAAATAGCTGAGACTGAGGTACATGGTGAGGAGATCTTTTCAGTGAGTTTCTTGGATTAAAGTCTCATGAAAACACATATAGGAAGCTAATTCAAATTAATAAGAATAGGTAATATTCTCTCAGTTGTTAAATGGAAAAGGATGTGAACAGGGAGTTTCAGTGAAAGAAATCCAAGCTATCAATAGCTATATTTGGGGGGGGGGGAATTGTTTTAAATCAACATTAATTGCAAAAATGGGAATTAGAACAACACTTATTCATCACTTTATAACCCCCCAAAATGGCTAACTAAGGGGGAAGGAAGGAAAATGTCAAATGCTTGAAAGATTGTGTGAAAAAAATAATATATTATTAATGGAGTTTTGACATGGTCCAGCTACTCTGGAAAGAAATTTGAATTATATTTAAAAAGTAATCCTTGTCCTTTGGCTTTGGAATACTACTGCAAGTGATCTACCCAAAAGAGATCAATAAAAGAAGGAAAAAATCATTTATGTCTATAACCTCCATTTATAGTAGCAAAGAAAAGGAAACTAAGAGAATATCCATCAGCTGAGGATTGGATGAATAAATTACATTATATGAATGTGATGGAATAATATTGTATTACATGATATAAGGAAAATTATAGTTTTTAGATAAACCTGGGAAGACTGTTATGCACTGATATAGAATGAAGTAGTCAGAACTAGGACAATAATTAATATAATAAAAAGAAACTAAAAATTGGTCTTTATTCTTCTTTCTTTTCACATAATATGATTACTATATCCAAATTAAGTCAAGTAAAATGTAAATCAATTATAATGTGTTTCAGCTGCTATTCAATATGATATTTTATTAACTAAATATAATAGTATCTTGATCAATTACTTCATTAATCTAAAAATTCCAGTAAATATTAACAACCTGTTTACAATTTACAGATACTCCTTTAACTTTGAAAGTGAAGTTCCTGGAATGGAACCAAGATGAGGGAGTAAAGTCAGGAAGTTGCTAGAACTCTCCCAGTTTCCCTTGAAAACCACATGAAATGAAATCTGTGAAAAGAGTCTGGTAGAAGGAAACCACTCTCCAGTTTAAGATAGACTGAAAAAACTTCAAGAAAATGTCACTGGGGTGAAAAGGGTGTTCAACCCAGGTCACTTAGACTAAAGCAAAGCCAGAGGTTCTTAATCACAGCAAATCAATAACTAAGACCCTTAGTCCTGGTTCAGGAGAGGAGCAAATCAGTGGGGCAGCTTCCAGTTCCAACTCAGAAAGCAAACTCTGGGAAAGGAGGCCATTTCTTGAACAGAGAAGGAAAAGTAACCTCTTACAAACACAGGGTGCTCCTCTGCTCAGAACCAAGGCTAAGAGCTGCACGAAAAGCTTGGAAAAGCACCCCTTTTAATCCAGGAGCAGAGCTCAACTTTAAAAGTAAAAAAAAGAGAAAATACCAAAAGAAAAGGAAAGAAAATGAGCAAGAAACAGAAAAGAGCCATGACCATAGGAAGCTCCTATGGTGATTGGGCAGATCTAAATAGGAACTCAGATGAGAATAGAGTGTCCACAGAAGAAATCTCAGCCAGTAAGATAAATTGGTCCCAAGCCCAATGAGGCTTTTTGGAAATGCTCATAAAATACCTCAAAAGTCAAATAAGGGAGGTAAAAGAAAAAAATGAGAAAACAAATGAGAGGGATTATTGAGAAAGTCAACAGTTTGGAAAAGGAAAGAAAAATAATGTCTGAAGAAAACAAGTCTTCAAACAGTAGGAAAAAAAAAACAAATATAAAAAATACAAAAGATAACTGAAAAAAATCACACATAAAAATGACATATTAGAATAGGGCAAATGGAAACTAATAACTTTGTGAGACAGTAAGAATCAGTCAAACAAAGTAAAAAGAATGAAAAAAATGGAAGAAAATGTGAAATGCCTCATTGGCAAGATGGCTGACCTGGAAATTAGATTCAGAAGAGAAAATTTAAAAATTATTGGCTTTCCTGAAGCCCATGACCACAAAAAGAGCCTGGATAGCATTCTACAAGAGATCATTAAGGAAAGCATTCTATTCTAGAAAGAGAACTGGAAATATTCATTGAAAGATTCCATCGATCATCTCTGGAAAGAGATTCCCACATGGAAAACCCCAAGGAAGATTGTTGAGAATCTGCCCTATAATATATACTGTAATCTGAATTAATATAATCTGAAGGAAAAAAATACTGTAAATTGCCAGACAAAAATAATTTGAATATCAAGAAAGAATATTCAGGATTACTCAGCTTCTGGCAGCTTCTACAATAAAGGTTAGGAATGCCTGGAATACTAGATTCTGGAAGGCAAAGAACCTGGAATTAGCTGGAATCAGGAATTAGCTACCCAGACAAAATGAGCATCATCTTTCTGGAGAAGATATGGATCTTCAATGAAGTAAGGGACTTTCAAATATTTCTTTGGAAAAAAAAAACAGAACTAAAATGAAAATTTAATCTTCAAACATAGGACTCAAGAAAACCATAGAAAGGTAAATAGGGGAAAATATATATATTTAAAGAAACTGTTTTCATCCTAGATGGGAAAACAATAGCTATCACTCTTGAGAACTGTATCTGTCACTGGGGCAGACAGAGAGGGAAATCACATGAAATGAGAGAAGAATGGTCCCTGATATGGTGGCTTTCTAAATGTTTATGCACCATGTAGTAGAACAGGCAAATTCCTAGAGAAGATTTTAAGCCAATTACAGGAAGAACAAGACAACAAAACTATTCTAGTAGGGACATCAAGCTTCCCCTCAGTATAAAATAAATCTAATCACAAAATAAACAAGAAAAATACTAGGAAAGTTAATAGGATTTAGAAAACCTACATATGATATATGATAGATTTCTGGAGAAAATTGAACAGGGACAGAAAGCAATACACATTTTTCTTCGCAGTACATGACACATACACAAAAATTGACCATGTATTAGGTTATAAAAATCTCAGAAAGAAAGAAAAAAGGTAGAAATAGTAAATGCTTCCTTTTCAGATAACAATGCAATAAAAATATATTCAATAAAGAGCCAGGGAAAGATAGGCTAAAAACCAATTGAAAATTAAATATTTCAATGCTAAAAAGTGAATGGGTTAAATAACAAATCACAGAAACAATACTAATTTCATCCAAGAAAATTACAATAATGAAACAGCATACCAAAACATTTGGGATATAGCCAAAATAGTTCTTAAGGGAACTTTTATATCTATAACTAGCTACATAAATAAAATAGAGAAAGAGAGATCAATGAACTAAGCATGCAACTAAAAAAGCTAAAAAAAAGAACAAATTTTAACCCCCCAATTAAATACCAAATTATAAATTCTAAAATTTAAAGAAAAGATTAATAAAATAGAAATTAATAAAAATAACTATTGAGCTAATAAATAAAATTGAGTTGGTTTTCTGAGAAAAACTAACAAAACATAAATATTTGGTTAAATTGATTATAAAGAGGAAAGGTGAAAAAAATACAAACCAATCATCAGCATAAAAAGTGAAAGGGATAAACTTACCAGGATTGAAAAAGAAATTGAAGCAATAATTAGAAGCTATTTTGCCCAACTATATGGCAGCAAGTCTGACAATCTAATCAAAATGAATATTTACAAAAATATTAGAATAGTCCCATTTTAGAAAAAAGAAACTGAAAAAGTCATTTATGTATTCCCTAAGGAAAAAAAAATCCTAGGCCAGATAGATTTACCAGTGAATTCCATTAAAATTTAAAAAACAATTAATTCCAAAATTATGTAAACTATTTGAAAAAAGGTAAAGAAAGAGTAATGCCAAATTCTTACTATGACACAGATATGGCGCTGATACCAAAATCAAGAATGGCCAAAACAGAGAAAGAAAATTAGAAACCAATCTCCTTAATTAATATTTACGTAAAATTTTGAATAATTTTTTTACTAAAACTTTTTATTTGCAAAACATACATATGGGTAATTCTTCAACATTGACCCATACAAAGCTTTCTGTTACAAATTTTCCCCTCTAATCCCCACCCCTCCCCTAGATGGAAGGAAATCCACCATATGTTAATTATGTTAAAATACTTGACAAATTGAATATATGTAAACATATTTGAATAATTTTTTTATCAATTATTTATCAGCAGGATAATAAACTATGACCAAGTGGGATTTGCAGCAGGAATGCAGGATTGTTTCAATATCCAGAAAACTATTCCTATAAAAAACTATATCAATAACAAAACCAACAGAAATCATATGATAATTTCAATAGATGCAGGAAAAGCTTTTCACAAAATATAGCACCCATTCTTATTAAAAACACTAGAGATCACAGGTATAAAATGTGCTTTCCATAAAGTAATAAGCAGTATCTATCTAAAACTATTGCAACCATTATAAATAATGGAGAGAAGCTGGATGAAGTCCCAATAAGATCAGGGTTTAACAAGGATGTCCATTATCACCACTATTATTCAACATAGTACTAGAAATGTTGGTTTTAGCAATAACAAAGGAAAAAGAAAATAGAGGAATTAGAATAGGCAATGAGGAAATACAACTATCCCTGTTTGCAGATGATATGATGATATACTTAGAGAATCCTAGAAAATCATCCCAAAACCTACTTAAAACAATTAGCAGCTTTAGCAAATTTGAAGGATATGAAATAAAACCCACAGAAAACATCATAATTTTTATATATTACTGACAAAGCAAATCAGCAGGAGGTAGAGAAATTTCATGTAAAATTACTGTAGACAAAATAAAATTCTTGCAAGTCTACTTGCCAAGACAAACCAAAGAAATATATCAACATGGTTCCAAAACACTTCTCACAAAAATAAAATCAGATTTAAACAATTGGAAAAATATAAATGGTTCATGGATAGGCTACGTTAATATAATAAAAGTGACATTTTGGCCTAAATTTGTCTATTTGTTCAGTGCCATATCAATCAAAGTGCCGAAACATTATTTTATAGAACTAGAATAAGCAATAACAGAATTCATCTGGGAGAACAAAGGTCAAGGATATTAGGAGAAATAATGAAAAAGAAATACAAAGGATGGCATCTTAGCAGTATCAAATCTAAACCTATATTATAATAAAGCAGTAGGCATTAAAACCATTTGATACTTACTAAGAAAAAGAGTGTTGGATCAGTGGAATGGTTTAGACACATACCACAAAATTTTCAAGGCCTATAGTAAACTAGTATTTGGTAAATCTTCAACCTTTAACTTCTGGAACAAGAACTCAATATTTTACAAAAAATTCCTGGGAAAACTGGAAAATAATGTCAGAAACTCAGTATAGCCCTACATCTCACACTACATTCCAAAATAATGCCAAAATAGGTACATGATTTGGGCATAAACAATGGTTCCATAAACAAGTTAGGAGAGTGAAGGATAATTTTACTATCAGATATTTGGAGAAGGGAGGAATTTATGGTCAAAGAAGAACTAAGGAACATTATGAAAGGCAAAATGGGCAACTATGATTACATTAAATTTAAAAGTTTTTGACATAAAATGCTCATGGATAAGCTGAGCGAATATAAAAATGACAATGCTACCCAAACTAATTTACTTACTTAGTGCCATACCAATCGAAATCCCAAGAAATTATTTTACAGATCTAGAAAAAATGGGAGCAAAATTCACTTGGAAGAACAAAAGGTCAAGAGTTTCAAAAGAATTAGTGAAAAAAAAGGCTGATGATGGTGGACTTGCTGTACCAGATCTAAAAGTATATTACAAAGCAGCGGTCATCAAAACCATTTGGTACTGGATAAGAAATAGAGTAGTCGATCAGTGGAATAGGATAGAATCACAAGACATACTAGGCAATAACTATAGCAATTTAGTCTTTGATAAACCCAAAGACTCCAGCTTCTGGGATAAATACTCACTATTTGACAAAAACTGCTGGGAAATTTGGAAACCAGTGTGGAAGAAATTAGGCATTGACCAACACCTAACACAATATAGCAAAATAAGATTGAAATGGGTTCATGATTTAGACAGAGTGATATTATAAGCAAAGAACAAAATAGTTTACCTCTCAGATATCTAGAGAAGAAATGTATGACCAAAGAACCAGAGATCATTATTGAGCACAAAATAGATAATTTTGATTATATTAAGT
>JAJPUD010033037.1:1323-11584 GCA_023553655.1 Myrmecobius fasciatus
CTTTCTTTTCCTCCTTTCCCTCCCACTTCCCTCTAGCAACAGACAAGTTTCTATGTGAAATCAAGTGTCTGATGTACACTTTTAGAGCCCAACCTGATGAGAGTAAGATTTTCACAAAGCTCATCTCCCTCCCCTCTTTCTCTCAATTATATTAGGTTTTCTTTGCCTCTTTTTTTACCTTGTTTTTACCTCCTTTTTTTAGATCTTATTTTACCACTTTTTCCCTCTTTTCCCCAGTATGACAACCTTTCCCCCTCTAGTTCTCTTTTTCATATTATCAAAGTAATATCTAGTTAATTATACCCCCAAACTTTAAGTATTCCCATAGTAGAAATAAAGTTCTCAAGAGTCCTTTCCTTTTTACCTTTTTATGCTTCTCTTCAGTTCTGTGTTTGGATGTCGAATTTTTTGTTCAGATCCAGTCTTTTCATTAGAAATAGGTGAAATTCACCTATATCATTGAATGACCATCTCTTTCCCTGGAGGATAATGCTCATTCTAGCTGGATAGGTTATTCTTGGCTGTAATCCAAGTTCCTTTGCCCTTCGGAATATCTGGTTCCAGGCCCTTCCATCCTTCAATGTGGAGACTGACAGATCGTGTGTGATTCTAATTATTGATCCTCGGTATTTGAATTGTTACTTTCTAGCTGCTAGCAGAATCTTTTCCTTGGTGCTATAGTCCTGAAATTTAGCCACAATATTCCCAGGTGTTTTCATTTTGGGGTCTCTTTCAGGAAATGATCGGTAAATTCTTTCAATGGTGATTTTGCCTTCTGATTCTACAATCTCAGGGCAGTTTTCTTTCAGGATTTCCTGGAAGATAGTGTTTAGATTATTTTTTTTTTAATAATGGCTTTCAGGAAGTCCAATGATCCTTAGATTGTCTCTCCTAGATCTATTTTCCAAGTCAGTTGTTTTTCCTAGGAGATATTTCATATTTTCTTCTATTTTTAATTTTTTTTTGTTTTTGTTTGACTGATTCTTGAAGCCTTATTGAGTCATTCACTTGCATTTGTTCAATTCTTATTTTTAAAGTGTTGTTTTCTTCAGTTACCTTTTCAAGCTCCTTTTGTAACTGGCCAATTGAACTTTTTTGTTCATTGCACTCTTTTTCCACTTCACTAATTTTATTTTTCAATAAATTGGTGTCTTTTTCATATCTCTTTTGCAGGGCATCATATCCTTCTTGCAAAATATTTTATCCTTCTTGCACTGATTTCAGTTTATTTTCCCATTTATCCTCCAGCTCTCTTTTGAGGTTCTTTATGCAATCTTCCAGAAAGGCCTTTTGAAAAAGTGACCAGTGATGGTCGTTAATAACTTCTTCTGGAATTTTGTCTAAAGGAACTTCAGGATCTGGGATCATCCCTTCTTTTTCTCGATAAAAGCTGTCTATGGTGAGAGCTCTCTTTTGCTTCTTCATTTTTTTTAGACAGCATGGATATCTCTTTAAGGTAGGGAAAAAAAAAAAACGGCGGCTGAAACGGTGGCTGAAGATCTTTGCCCTGGGGCACTTCGGCGAGTTAACTTAAGGTGCTGGGCCAGTGGGGGCTAGGACTAAGACCGAATTACTCCTTAAACAAGGCAAGTCTGCCAGAACACCTGCCCCCAATCAGGGCAGAGTGTCCCGAGTGCGTCAAATAAACTCCAGGTGTTTGGAATTTGGAGTTTGGAGTTTGGAATTTCTGCCACGATGAGCTGAGCTGAGTCCCACCCTCACTTCCGGCCTACACAGGAGTCCTCTGTTTATCCCTATGTCTGAGTTAGACAAACCTGATGTGAAGTTCTAAAGAGATATCAGCAAGCAGTGTCCAAATATTTCTGGATTTGTTGACTTGAAGATCAGTTCAGAGGCTTATTTTATTGTTGATTTGAGAGAAGATTGAAGGAGGACGCAGAGAGTCACCTTTTCACTCTGCCATCTTGGCACCGCCCCCAAAAGTCCCAATGTTATATTCATTACTCCAGTTGGCTCTCTGTGTAACCAAAAGTCTGTAATGGCTCCCTGACAGATTTATTTTATACTTCCTTATTTACTAGGTTTATGTCTATATATTTCAGAAAGGAACCATGATAATATTATTAGTAGTAACAATTGGTTATAAATTAACATAAGCTGAAAGGAGTTGGCTAGTAAAAACAAACAAAAAAAATCCAAATAGCTTGCATTTCTATGATACAAGATATAAAGGAACACACTCAAAATAATTGAGTTGAAGCAGCACCCAGAGCCTAATTCTTTAATCTGCTCAGTTGAGGGAGAGTGTGTTATATGAATTGTTCAGATATATACTCCCATAACCCTGTTCCACAATCACACGAAATGATTATGGATGAGGTTAGCTAGGCTTCTGAAATCCTGTTTTTCTGCTATTTAAAAGGAGTAAGCTCATTATAAAAATTAAATAAAAATTTCCTGTGACAGGTACATATTTTCTTTTTTGAAAAGAATGTTTTGCAATTCTTGTTGAGTAATTAGATGATAATACAAGATGCCATGGTTATTGGTATTGGATTAATGATTGAATTGTAATTAAGCATATACTGAGAATTAAAGATGCTAAGCAAGCACTCAGGTCAATTACCTAGCAGTAATGAATACTACATTAGACAATATTATTACAACAATTACCATGCAACAATATAATTCTAATTTTAAATTTAAAGGGGTCTATTATTAAGAGGTATTAATCACATAGAAAATGCACCTAGTTTGATGGTAGTTGTTTGAGTTGTAGTCCATGAACTGTTAAGCTGTTATGATAATAAAAAAGTTCATTCATCTTCTTTGTCATAAAGAAACATAATGAGTTCTTGAATAACCCTCCACCTTTTACTGCTTATATTGTCATCAAAAATATTGTTATTGTTTTAAAATTGCAGTTTAAGTTCTTTCTTTTATATTAATTCTTTTAGATGGTAGTGCTTTCTCCAGCAAGGTCACTAACAGATCATTAACAAGACATGGTCATTGATACTCAGAACTGAGTGATACAAACAGTAATGCGATTTTGAAATAAGAAAGTGTGGGATGTCTCTCTTGGAAGCTGGGACAATCAGAAAACTCTTCAGAGAGGAGTGAGGGAGGGAGTTCCACACTGGCCCCAATACATAGGGTGAGAAGAGGCTGCACTAAATGGATTCTGGGATTGCCTTTGAATTGTAAATCAATGATCCTTTAGAGGACAGGAACTAGTGATTTAGATAAATGGGAAGAAAATTCAACATAATGAATGAACTTGAGGAAGAAGTAAGAAATCCCCTTTAGTCTGATGGAGAGACTGAGAAAGACCCTCTTATTTCCCTTGGAGAAAGAATCAAATATCAAACTGTGGAATACTTTGAAAGGATTTCTGAGTTGTTTACATTTGACCACTTTTAAACTCTTGACCCTTTTGACGAGAGGTCCCCAGGCTATTTCCTTACAATCATTTAAGTCTGGCTAACACTCTTCTCTTGGTGAGGCAAAAAGTTAAGATTAATTTATCAGATTCTTGATCTCTGTAGACTTATTCAGGATAGAGCAGCTAAATTTTGTTGAATTCTATAACAAATTTAAATAGAAGAAGGAAGAAGACTTTATCAAGTTACACTAGTACTCTAACATTAAGTATTTTTTGAAAGAAAGATCAAAGAACATCTGTATCTAAAAACCACTAATATTCTGAATATTTTAAAACATGTGGGCATTTTGCTGAATAATTTCTATTCTCAGTTATACTTCTGGGGAAAAAATAAATGGCCTTACTAACAGTGAAGTTTCCTTTGACAGAGATCTAGTTTTTTTTTTTTCTGAATGATTATAAAGATCATAATTTTAAAGTTATTCTTCATACTTCAATTCAAGTAGGTCGTTGCCGGTCTGTATTTTACATAAAAAAAAATCAAAGAGATAGAGAAATGCGCAAGACATATATATGAAGGTCCTGGCCAGACTTGAACCCCAAACTTTCATGTCTGCTACTTGGTTCAATCTTCTTTCAACAAGAATTGTTCACTCATTCGGTTGTATCAGATGTTTTGTGACTTCCTGGACCATAGCCCTTCCATTCTCCACTGTCTCTCAAGTTTGTCTAAGTCTCAATATATTTTCAATGGTTTTCAATATGTTCACTATAATCTCAGACATTCCTTTTTCCTTTTATCTTAACTCTTTACCAACATTAGGTTCTTTTCCAATGAATTCTATGTTCTCATTATGTAGAGAAAATATTTCAGCTTCAGCTTCAGTATTTGATCTTCCAGTGAATAACTTCAATTAATTTCTTTAAGCATTAACTGATTTGACCCCCTTGCTGTTCAAGGAACTCTCCAAAATCTTTCCCAGCACTGCAATTCATAGGTAGGTACTCAACTTTCCTTATAATCCAACTCTCAGAACCATGAATTGCTACCAGAAAATACATTGCCTTGACTCTATGGACCCTTGTTATCAAGTCTTTGCTTTTCAGTGTGCTGTGAAGATTTGCCATATCTTTCCACCCATGGAGCAAGCATCTTTTAATTTCATGGCTGCAGTCATTGTCTACAGTAATTTTTGAGCCCAAGAAAATTAAATCTGACACTGCTTATGTTTCTTCTCCCTCTCTTTTCTAGCAAGTAATGGGTTGTTTTCCATGGACCATGTGCAATCAAGTTTCTAGGAAATGTCTATCTCTTCATCTACCCATTATAAGTCTAAGATGAATTTCAAAGCAGGAACAAAAACATATTGATACTTATTTTCTTGTCACTCATACTTAGGATATGTAATCTGGGTTTACTTCATATTTTGTAAATATTACCCCTATATCTGAGCAACCTCTCCAACAATAAATAAAACTTATTTTCTGTAAGAGAATGAGTGGAACTAATTATAGTTCTGCATCTTTTTGCAACTAGTAGGATAACACTAATAAAGTTTATTTAGTATGTGACATTTGCTTTGATATTATAGAAATTGCAAAACTATCCAGAATAACAATATATTGGTGATTTAGAAACTGTTTTACGCTCCATTGAGTCCAACAGACTTCTGTTCCTATGCATGTAGCTAGATTTTCTTTCTAGTGATTCTGATTACAACTCATCTAGACCTTTCTATCCAAGCACCGTTGCTCATAGACTCCCTTAGATCTACCACAATATATCTAGACATTTTGTATCTGCCTTTCATTTTCCTTATATTTCCTTCACATGCCCTAATGGAGATCCATGTGACCTATGAGCCATCTATTAGTCATCCTTTGCAGTCCAACATTTTTTATGGTGATGTATTTTTCTAATTACATCCTTTATATTTCTTTTTCTTGAGTAAAACATATCACAATCTGCTTAAGCATTCTCTATTGCTTTTTATGTGATTTTCAACATTAATTTTTTGCAGACTATATCCATTATAAACTATATTCATTATAATTTGATGAAGGACTTTCTTTTAGGGCACATTTAGTCTTCCATAGTTATTTTCATAACTTGATAGGGGAGGAGGTACTTTTTAAAAAAATTTATTTGCATAACGTATGTGTGGGTAATTCTTCAACAATAACCATTACGTAGCTTTCTGTTACAAATTTTCCCCCCCAACTCCCCACCCCTCCCCTAGATGGCAGGATATCCACTACATGTTAATTATGTTAAAATATTGGCAAATCGAATATATATATACATATTTCCAAACTTATCATTGTTGTGCAAGAAAAATCTTATCTACACAAAAGATATATCAGATAAAGGAAACACAATGTAAGCAAACATCAATCAAGGAGTATGAGAATGTTATGTTGTGGTCCACATTTCACATGCCTCTCTCTGGGTGTATATGGCTTTCTTCAGTGAACAATTGGAGGTGGTTTGAAGCATTTCATTGTTGAAGAGAGCCATGTCCATGAGAATTGATCGTCATATAATACTGTTGTTGCGGTGTATAATGATCTCCTGGTTCTGCTCATTTCACTCAGCATCAATTCATGTAAGTCTCTCCAAGCCTCTCTGAAATCATCTTGCTGGTCATTTCTTACAGAACAATAATATTCCATAATATTCATATACCATAATTTATTCAGCCATTCTCCAATTGAAGGGCATCTATTCAATTTCCAGTTTCTAGCCACTACAAAAAGGGCTGCCACAAACATTCTTGCACATGTGGGGCCCTTTCCTTCCTTTATGATTTCTTTGGGATATAAGCCCAATAGAAATGCTGCTGGGTCAAAGGGTATGCACAGTTTGATAACTTTTTGAGCATAGCTCCAAATTGTTCTCCAGAATGGCTGTATCCGTTCACAGCTCCACCAACAAGGCATCAGTGTCCCAGCCCTTCGACATCCCCTCCAACATTCATCATTAACTTTTCCTGTCATTTTAGCCAATCTGACAGGTGTGAAGTGGTACCTCAGGGTTGTCTTGATTTGCATTTCTCTGATCAATAGTGATTTGGAGCACCTTTTCATATGACTATAAATAGTTTTAATTTCATCCTCTGAAAATTGTCTGTTCATATCCTTTGACCATTTATTGATTGGAGAATGGCTTGAATTTTTATAAATATGAGACAATTCTCTATATATTTTAGAGATGTGGCCTTTATTAGAACCCTTAAATGTAAAGATGATTTCCCAATTTATTGCTTCCCTCCTAATCTTGTCTGCATTGATTTTGTTTGTACAAAAACTTTTTAACTTAATATAGTCAAAGTTATCTATCTGGTTTTCAATTAAGAGTTCCAGTTCTTCTTTGGACATAAATTTATTCCATCTCCATAGGTCTGAGAGGTAAACTATATTACGTTCCTCTAATTTACTTATAGTATCACTCTTTATATCCAGATCATGAACCCATTTAGATCTTATCTTGGTATGTGGTGTTAGATGTGGGTCAAGCCCTAATTTCTTCCACACTAGTTTCCAGTTTTCCCAGCAGTTTTTGTCAAATAGTGAATACTTATCCCAAGAGCTGTGGTCTTTGGGTTTATCAAAGACTAAATTGCTATAGTTATTGCCTAGTTTGTCATCCTATTCCATTGATCGACTACTCTATTTCTTAGCCAGTACCAAATGGTTTTGATGACCGCTGCTTGTAATATAGTTTTAGATCTGGTACAGCAAGTCCACCATCGTCAGCCTTTTTTTCTTCATTAATCCCCTTGAAATTCTTGACATTTTCTTTTTACAAATGAACTTTGCTACTATTTTTTTCTAGATCTCTAAGATAATTTCTTGGGAGTTTGATTGGTATGGCACTGAATAAGTAAATTAGTTTGGGTAATATTGTCATTTTTATTATATTTGCTCAGCCTACCCATGAGCATTTTAAGGTTTTCCAATTGATTAGGTCTCATTTTATTTCTGTGGAAAGTGTTTTGTAGTTTAGTTCATATACTTCCTGACTTTCCCTTGGCAGATAAATTCCCAAATATTTTATACTATCAACAGTTATTTTTTTATTAAATCTTTTTATTTGTATAACATATGTATGGGTAGTTCCCTGACACTGATCTTTACAAAGCTTTACATTACAAATTTTACCCCCAGTCCCCTACCCTCCCCTAGATGGCAGGAAATCCACTACATGTTAATAATGTTGAAATGTTTGAGAAGTTATGCAAGAAAAATCCTATCTACAAGAAAAAAAAAGAATCAGAGAAAGGCAACACAATGCAAGCAAATGTCAATAGAGATCATGAAAATGTAAAATTGTGGTCCATATTTCATTTCCCTCTCTCTGGGTGTATATGGTTTTCTTCAGTGAACAGTTGGAACTGGTTTGAGACAATTCTTTGTTGCAGAGAGCCATGTCCATCAGAGTTGATCATCATGTAATACTGTTGTTGCTGTGTATGATGATCTCCTGGTTCTGCTCGTCTCACTCAGCATCAGCTCATGCAAGTCTCTCCAGGCCTCTCTGAAATTGTCCTGCTGGTCGTTTCTTACAGAGCAATAATATTCCATAACATTCATATACCATAACTCATTCAGCCACTCTCCAATTGATGGGCATCCCCTCAGTTTCCAGTTTCTAGCCGCTACAAAAAGGGCTGCCATAAACATTCTTGCACATGTGGGTCCCTTTCCCTCCTCTAAGATCTCTTTGGGATATAGGGCCAGTAGAAACACCGCTGGGTCAAAGTGTATGCACAGTTTGACAACTTTTTGAGCATAGCTCCAAATTGCTCTCCAGAATGGTTGGATCCGTTCACAGTTCCACCAACAATGTATTAGTGTCCCAGTTTTCCCACATCCCCTCCAACATTCACTGTTCTCTTTTCCTGTCATTTTAGACAATCTGACAGGTGTGTAATGGTACCTGAGAGTTGTCTTAATTTGCATTTCTCTGATCAATAGTGATTTGGAGCAACTTTTCATATGACTAGAGATGGTTTTAATTTCATCATCTGAAAATTGTCTGTTCATATCCCTTGACCACTTATCTATTGAAGAGTGGCTTGAATTCTTATACATATGAGACAATTCTCTATATATTTTATAAATGAGGTCTTTATCAGAACCATTAAATGTAAAGATGATTTCCCAATTCGATGTTTCCCTCCCAAACTTCTCTGCATTTGTTTTGTTTGTACAGAAACTTTTCAACTTAATATAATCAAAATTATCCATCTGGTGTTCAATTAGGAGTTCCAGGTCTTCTTTGGACATAAATTTATTCCATCTCCACAGGTCTGAGAGATAAACTATATTACGTTCCTCTAACTTGCTTACAAAGTCCCTCTTTATATCTAGATCATGAACCCATTTAGATCTTATCTTGGTATGTGGTGTTAGGTATGGGTCAAGCCCTAATTTCTTCCACACTAGTTTCCAATTTTCCCAGCAGGTTTTGCCAAATAGTGAGTATTTATCCCCAAAGCTGGGGTCTTTGGGTTTATCGAATACTAGATTGTTAAGGTTATTGCCTAGATAGTCCTGATATCCTATCCTGTGCCACTGATCGACTGCTCTATTTCTTAGCCAGTACCAAACAGTTTTGATGACCGCTGCTTTATAGTATAGTTTTAGATCTGGTACAGCAAGACCACCTTCATCTGCCTTTTTTTTCATTAATCCCCTTGAAATCCTTGACCTTTTCTTCTTCCAAATGAACTTTGATACTATTTTTTCTAGATCTGTAAAATAATTTCTTGGGAGTTTGATTGGTATGGCACTAAATAAGTAGATTAGTTTGGGTAATAGTGTCATTTTTATTATGTTCTCTCGGCCTACCCATGAGCACTTAATATTTTTCCAATTGATTAGGTCTGATTTTATTTGTGTGGAAAGTGTTTTGTAATTTAGTTCATATACTTTCTGACTTTTCCTTGGCAGATAGATTCCCAAATATTTTTTCCTATCATCTGCTATTTGGAATGGAATTTCTTTTTGTATCTCTTGCTGCTGAACTTTGTTCGTAATATATAAAAATGCTGATGATTTATGTGGATTAATTTTGAATCCTGCCACTTTGCTAAAGTTGTGAATTGTTTCTAGTAGTTTTTTAGTTGAGTCTTTAGGGTTCTCTACGTATATCATCATGTCATCTGCAAAGAGTGATAATTTAGTTTCCTCATTACCTACTCTAATTCCTTTAATCTCTTTTTCTTCTCTTACTGCCAAAGCTAACATTTCTAAGACAATATTAAATAATAATGGTGACAGTGGGCAGCCTTGTTTCACTCCTGATCTTATTGGGAATGGTTCTAGTTTAACTCCATTACATATGATGCTTGCTGAAGGTTTTAAGTATATACTACTAATCATTTTAAGGAAAAGCCCATTTATTCCTATACTCTCCAGTGTTTTTAATAGGAATGGGTGTTGGATTTTATCAAAGACTTTTTCTACATCTGTTGAAATAATCATATGGTTTTTATTAATTTGGTTATTAATATAATTGATTATGCTAATAGTTTTCCTAATATTGAACCAGCCCTGCATTCCTGGTATAAATCCTACTTGGTCATGGTGTATTATCCTGGGGATGACGTTCTGTAATCTTGTTGCTAAAATCTTATTTAAAATTTTTGCATCAATATTCATTAGGGAAATGGGTCTATAGTTTTCTTTCTCAGTTTTCTCCCTACCTGGTTTAGCTATCAGCACCATATCTGTGTCATAGAAGGAATTTGGTAGTACACCTTCTTTCCCTATTTTTTCAAATAGTTTATATAGTATTGGGATTAATTGTTCTTTGAATGTTTGGTAAAATTCACATGTAAATCCATCTGGCCCTGGAGATTTTTTCTTAGGGAGTTGATTAACAGCTTGTTCTATTTCTTTTTCCAAAAT
>JAJPUD010033038.1:0-11583 GCA_023553655.1 Myrmecobius fasciatus
ATATATATATATATATATATATATATATATATATATATATAAGTGCTCACTTATATATAGATGGGTTTTTTTTGGCAAGTATGCATTTGGCATTTGAACAATGTGGCCAACCAGTGGAGTTGTGCTCTCTGCAGTAGAGTTGGAATGCTTGGCAGTTTGATTTGAGAAAGGACCTCTGTCTGCTACCTTATACTACCAAGTGATCTTCAGAATCTTTCTAAGACCATCAGCCAGCACCGCACTATCCATATGTAGAACCATCAGTTACAGCAAATGGTGATGTTTTGAATACTCTAGATAAGTTCTCTTACCTTGGCATTATACTTTCCAGGAAGTCCATATTGATAATGAGACTGGCACATCCATTGCCAGAGCTAGCTCACTGTTTGTGATGCTCCAAGGGAAAGTGTGGGAGAGGAGAGATAATAGACTGACTACCAAACTGAAGGTATTTAAAGCTGTTCTTCTGAACTCTTTGTTTGACTGTGAAACCTGGACAGTATAACAGTGCCATACCAGGAAACTAAATATACACATATTTAATATATAAAATATGCATGTATATGTGTATGCTCATATAACACATCTAAAATACTATACAACACAAATATGTATTTGTATATGTTTTGTATATCAATCAATAAACATTTATGTCCCTACTGTATGAAATGCTTGGGATGCAAAGCAGTCCTTGCCCTCAAGGAGATCACCATCTATATGTCCCATGTGCTTTTTATGCATAGTTATATTTATAAGTATCTATACACAGAGAGAAAATAAATGTAAACATTATGATCTTTCTTACTTTGACAGTTTTAATGACTGAGAGGAATAAAGGAGAAAAGAAGGCAGTTCACAGAGAAGATGAGCTTTTCTACTTAGTAGCCCTGGCCGAAACAGTAATGTGTATTAATAAATATGTTGAATCAAAGTTTAATAAATTAAATCTGCTCTTGTGGCAGGAACAATATCTTCTCCCTTTCCCAAAACCCCCTGTTCTGGTTATCCCCACTGCACTTCATGCATATTATACTATTTTTTTTTCTTGTAAAGGTATTGAGACATGCTTTGCCTTTTATCATCCCTTATTTATTGCATGAAAACGTCAGGTGTATTCTCATCCTTTTCTGGTCAATCATAATAGATAATTGAGGTAAGGGGACTGAAATAATTTAGTAGTGTTATTATTGTCATTCCTTATTAAACTTTCTTTTCTTGCTGTAGCTAATTTATTCTTCTTTTGTTTATTGTTGAATCACTTTTTGTGTTTATTCTATTTATAACAAGGAATAAAATGAATATTTCTATAACATAGTATAGTAAAAAATAGGATTGTACATTAAACTACTAAGCACAACACATACTTAGCCCTCAACCTAAAACCATTTGCATGCTACTTGGTGGTATCAGACTTTATTCATTAAGGTTCATGCATTATCATATGATTCAAGTTGTTTTAGTGCAAGTTCACAGGGCAAATGCTTGAACAATTGTTTAGTTTTTTAGAAAAAAAGTTAGAATATTTGTTTAATTGTTTTGCCCCAATATAAAAACACATTTTTCATGTCATTAGGATCATTATCTTTGGGAAACTATCCTGATTTTTTTGGTTTGGCACAGTAAAATTATAATTCATTGGCAAAATTGTTGTTATTTCAGTCATGTATGATTCTTCATAACTGTTTACAATAGTTTTATTTTTTCCATTGAAGTTTGCATTTTAGCTTTTAATTAATCCCATTAATAAAGAATTGACCATAGGAAGCTGTTATATTTTTAATATTGTTTTAAAATCTTATATTTCTTGCTTTGGAGCCTAGAATTTTAATCATCCTAATCTCCTAACTGCAACCAAAGGCACATTTACAAGGCAAAAATAATAGAAATTTTCTTCATGACTCCATTTGTAGTTTTCTTGGTAAGGATACTGGTGTTTGTTATTTCCTTCTTCAGCTCATTTTACAGATGAGAAACCAAAGGGAAAGAGAGATAACTGACATATGAAGGGTGACCAAAATGTAAGAAATAGCAACCAATAATGAGAAATATGCTGGCGTAATGCCTAATCATACCTTTCATCCAGCAGAAATGGCATCATTGTTCCTTCACAGAAATATGGTAAACATACTGCAAACTTGTAAAATTGATGTATTTCAACACTACTATAAGGCAAGCTATGGCCATGTTTCCTTAATCATCTTTGAAATAAACTTTTGACTCATCAGCAGGGGAAATATTATCAATCTATGTAACTGATTTCATTTTAAGAAAAAATTCATTTGAGAGAATGTAAATTTTTCATGTCTAATCTAAAGTAAGTTTGTCTGAATGATGTTTTTATCAGTGATTTTGTACACCCTCTTCCTCAATGGTTGCACAGATTAATTTTTATTGTAGCATCGTTTATAAGAATTGTATGCTAGTGATTAATAATTTGGATTTATTTTTTCCTACTTCTAACCAATATAATTCTCATCAAAATTATGATCTGCTAGCCTTAGAAATATTGTTTTTTCTCTTTACTTCTGATTCATCTTCTTTTCACCTGAAAGGTAACCTGCATCATGTAATATTCCATTTAACTTCACAAAAGAGCAAGTAGAGAGAAAATATATTTATATAGTTAATCTCCTATTTTATAGATCACATAGAGACACATAGAAGTTTGTTTATCATCCCTTTTGAATTCACCTTCAGTTCTGTTGTTGATTTGGTTTGCTTTGTTTTTTGCAAGATATTTCTGAGTATTAAACTCCTGATCATAGAGAGAGAAAAATACTGATAGATATGTTATCAGTGATGCAAACTCAAGAAATAGTCCTTTAAAATATAGTTGCTTTGAAGTTCCTATTTCCTGTCAAAGAAGGGGGTAAAGAATTGATAGATGTGACCAGGGTGAAAATGTTTTGAATAAAGATGTATAATAAATAAATCTATAATAAACAAATAAACACACAGTAAATAATAAAGATGTGTAATGATGCCACATTTTAGAGACTTTTACTGGTCTTCTGCCACAATAAACTGTTTGCTCCTTGAGGGGGTGGACTGCTTTGTGTTATCCCCATATTCCTATCATTTGGCACAGTGTAGTAATAGTAAATGGATTAGAGGAGAGTCAAAAACAGTTGCTAAGAGACAAAATAATAAAGGAAGTATTAAGGTTCTTTTCAAAGTTGTATTCAGAATAAAAATTGTGCTAATCAAGTGGAAAGAGTACTGGAGTCAGAGTCAAAAAATCTGGATTTTAATTCAGTTTCTTATTAGCTGTGTGATTGTGTACAAGTCAATACATGTCTCTGAGCTTGAGATTTCTTATCTATAAAATGGTTTTATTATTACTAATATTATGTGCCTAATAGTATCAGCTATTACTCATAGTACTATTGCAGAATTCAAACATAATAATGGATTTAATTCATTTTGTAAACTATAAATTGCTCTATAAATATACAGTAAGAGTTTTCAAATCCATGGATTTTCTATACAGCCCAAGGCTTGTAAATAGCTGTGCTCTGTTTCCAGATCTAATATTACTTAATGAGCAAGGCTGCTAATTTCTTTATAATAACATTAAACCTGATTTTTTCATGGGCAGCAATTACCATATTTACTGCATAAAAGTGACACTGGGAAAGCTACTTAACCTCTCTGAGGCATTTTTTTTCCTCATTTGTAAAAAATAAAATAATTTCATGACATACCTCTTGAACTTTATGAAATTTAATTTTTTATGCAATGGCAAATACTTCAAATTGGTGCTTCACTTATTTTTGATTGTCTAGATAAAAGAAAATGATGGGAAAATGTGTTAATAATTCAGCTTAAATTTAAAAATATGTTATGGATGCATTGTTTGAGGATTTTCTTGGTGCTGGAGAGGTTCATGTTAAACAGTTACCTGCATATACATAGATATTACTCTAAGCATTTATGTGATGCATAGCTCAAACCTTATTTTTATTTTAATCAAGAAATTAAGACTTTCATGAACTGGGGCTAATCCTGTGGATTAGATATCAACAGAATAATTTTTTTTCTGGCTCTTCCTCCCACTCCCAACAATTTTACTACAGGGAAAATGCTCTGAAAAAAAAGATTAGATTAAGGAAATGTCTATATTTCTTCTTTCTTCCTCTTCTTCTGTAAAATTTCCAAATATTTTCCCAATGTTTTATAGTGGTTTCAGGTAATGGGTCAACATTTATTTTATTATCACAGAAAATGAATACAATGTAAAAATCCATAGAAGCTATTAATTAATACAGAAACATAAAGCATCTAAAAATCACATGAGATATTTCAGAGAAAACTGAACAAGTATTCCCTATCCAAATCACTGCAGAAGCAAGTCATAGCAACACCAAAACTGGCAAATCCAGATTACCAGAAAAATAATAGAAGAAATAGGTTTCTTTTTTTAAAATCTCTTTTGGGATACAGACCTGGAAATGATATTCTTAGGTCAAAGGATGCATGATTTTATAGCTCTTTGTGCATAGTTCCAAATTGCTCTTCATAATGGATGAACCAGTTTGCAACTTTACCATCAGTGCATTAATGTTTCATTTTCTCCAAATCTCCTCCAACATTTGTTATTTTTATTTTCCATATTATTAGCCAGTATAATTGATGTGAGGTGGATTGTTTTAACTTGCAAATAGTTTATTTGAGTATTTTTATATATGGTTATAGACAGCTATGACAACTTCCTCTGAAAACTGACCATTTAAATTTTTATCAATTGGGGAATAGCTCATATTCCCATAAATTTCATTCATTTCTGAATATAATTGAGTGATGAGAACTTTATCCGAGAAACTTGCTTCAATTTTTTTTTTCACAACTCTTATGGCTAACTGTATTTCCCTTCAGACTATTTCTACTGGTTTATTCTGTTCTCTATATTCTTTTACCCTGTCACTCCATGAAAGCATTTTGCTTCTGCTTATTGCATCTCCTAATCTGCTCTGCCTTCTAAGAGTACCCTCCTTCTTTTGTCCTTTTCACTTCCTACTTTCCTATAGGATAAGATAGATTTCTATGCCTGGTTGAATATATATGTTATTGCCTCTTTGAACCAATTCTGATGAGAGTAAAAATCAGGTGTTTCTCTTCACATTCCCCATTTTCTCCTCTACTGTAAAAGCTCTTTTGTGCCTCTTTTATGTCAGATAATTTGCCCCATTTTATCATCCTCTTTCCTTTTTCCCAGTGCATTTCTCTTTCTCACTTGTTAATTTTATTTTAAGGTTATCATCTTACCTTGATCAACTCACACCTACGCCCTCTATCTCTATATACCCATTCTAAATGCCCTAATAATGAAATAGTGCTTAGTGGTTAAAAGTATCATCTTTCCATGTAGACATGTAGAAAGTTTAATCTTATTAATTGCCATATGATTTCCCTTTCCTATATACCTTTTATATGATTCTCTTGAATCCTGTTTTTGAAAGTCAAAATTTCTATTCAACTCTCGTCTTTTCATCAGGAATGCTCAAAATTCCACAATTTCATTGAATGTCCATTTTTCTCCTTGAAGGACTATGAAATTTGGCTATGTAGGTGATTCTTTACTATAATCCTAATTCCTTTGGTCTCCAGATTATCATATTCCAAGCTTTCCTTTTCTTCAATGTAGAAATGGCTAAATCTTGCGTTATCTTTACTGTGGCTCCACATTACTTGAATTGTTTCTTTCTGGATAATTTCAATATTTCCTTTGTGAATTAAATGTTCTGGAATTTTTCTTTAATATTCCTGGGAATTTTCATTTTGGGATCTCTTGGAAGTGATTGGTGGATTATTTCTATTTCAATTTTATCTTCTGGTTCTGGAATACAAATTGAGTTTTCACTAATAATATCTTGAAAGATGTTGTCTAGAATTTTTTTATCATGGTTTTCAGGAACTCAATAATTTCTAAAGTTATCTTTCCTGAACCTATTTTCCATGTCAGCTATTTTTCCAATGAAATATTTCACATTGTTTTATATTTCTTTCATTTTTTAAATTTTGTTGTATTTTTCTTCATGTCTCATAGATTTATCATTTTCGTTTGCTTAATTCTATTTTAAGGAGTTCTTTTCTTCAGTAAATTTTTCTGAATTTTTGCACATATTTGGCCAATTTTGCTTTTCAAAAAATTCTTCTCTTCAATGGATTTTTGTATTTCTTTTACCATTTGACTTACTATTTTAAGGTGTTATTTTTTACACCTTATTTTGTGTTATTTTTAATGATTTTTCTTAAATCATTCTCATTTCTCTTCCTAATTTTTCCTTTACCTCTCTTATTTGATTTTCAAAATCCTTTTTCAGTTCTTCTGTGATATGAAACCAATTCATAGTTTCCTTTAAGTCTCTGAATGTAAGAGTTTTGACTTTGCTGAATTCTTCTTAGTGCTTGTTTTTAATCTACTTTGTTGGCATAATAACTTTCTAAAGTCAGATTTTTTTTCTGTTATTTATTCACTTTCCCCACTTATTTATAGACATTAAGCTCTTGAGTGGATCTCTGCTCTCCCAAGGCAATTTGGTCTAAAGAGAGATGTGTTTACTGCCCTCCTGGAAAGTGATCTAGTCTGTGAGTGACCACAAGGACTTTTGTCTATTCTGAAACTGTGACAGGAGTAATTGTTCTCCTGTGGTTACAAGTTTTGGTGAGCTACTTGCTCCTGGGACCACCAAGTAGTTCTATGACAAGAAAATTATTTCTATTCCCAATACCCAGAATGAGACCCCTGTAATTTCTTCTTCATCTCCTTTCCATTTGTGGACTCAGAATGTTGGAAACAACCTCTACTACTGCTGATTCAGTCAATCCTAAGATTTCCACCTGATTTGCTAGGGTGACTCTACACTGGTGCAGCTTGTATTGGATTACATTCCATTCTCACCCAAGTAAAAAAAAAAAGACATTTTCTGCTAAAACTTCCAAGTTTTATTGAGTTGGAAAAATGTTTCACCCCAACCTGTTGTTGGTTCTTCCACTTCATAATTTGTTTTAGGATATTAGTTAAATATCTTTGGAGGAGTTTGAGGGAGAGCTTAAGTGAGTCCCTGCCTTGTATACCATTTTGACTTTGCCTCCAAAAGCTAACTTCTAACTGGACGAGTAGAAAAATATCCAAATATGTTTTTCTTTTGTTGCTTTATTTGCCTCCACTTAAGGTTGCTGCTTTGATTATCAGAAGAGGCGGAAAAACAAAACTCAACGAACTGGTAAAATCTATGGTATCACTGACTTATTTTGCTTAATTGTATGTGTTTTTAAAGATATTATTAGACAATGCATCTGATGGCTAAATATTGTTCCACATGAATACTTCTGATTGACCTAATGCTTACAGTGTCTAGTGTTTCTTCCTTTGTGGTATGGGGACATAGTAAAAGTCACAAAGGTAGTTGACCTTTTCTGGTAGGGATTTCAATTTCCAGTCTATTATTAGAAAATTTTGATCACTACCTAAGAACATAAGCATGGGCAGTTTTATAACTTTACTTCCAATTATAGAATTATTATGAAGATAGGTCAAATTTTATAAAATCTGAACAATATAAAAGATTCCAATAGTAATGAGGAGTTATTTAAGTTATGTGAGTTTCAGGATATAAATTTTTGACTATTTAACACTAAATTATTCCTCTTACCAAAAGGAGAATGAACAGACTTTCTTGATATGCTATTTTGATGATTGCTTTACATCTAGAAGTCATCCTAGTAAACTTCATTTTACATAATGAAAAGATAATGACCAAAGAGGTGAAATAATTTGTTCCCAAAGGGCCAGGTTGCCAAAAGGCCCATTTGAATGCAGGTGTTCTAACTCTGGAGACAATTGCATTTCTCCTGGGTCATGTTGACAAGAAAGTGATAAAGCAAATGAGTTTAATGATAACTTTAAAGTTAGAACTCAAGAAATTTGTCTCTGGGCAAAATCTATCTAGTGAAGGATACTAGTTGATTTCGATGTTGTTTAGAGTTTTTGTTGACATTATGTGTGCACTAGTTAATCTCCTTCCTTTAAACTGTTCTAGAGAACAAAAGCCATTAGCTGACAAGATCTCCTCATATAACTCACTTAGGACTGTTATGATTTTCACAGCCAAATGAGTTGCCTCCCTAGAGTCACTACAGTGTCATGCTTTGTTGTCTTTTAGGTGTTTCCTGGTGACTTGTAACTTGTGCACACATAATGTCAACATAACAGTGTGATTGGAAAAAAAGCCAACGGTTGAAGAGACGGAATTGAATAATTACACTTTTCAAGTATATGTTCAAGAAAACAAAGTATGCTTTCTTGATAATGATACAATAGATAGAGTCCTGGCTCTGGATTCAGGAAGAGCGGAATTCAAATTTGCCTTCCATATATACTACCTATGTCATCCTTAGCAAATTAAATCTCTTTGCTTCAGTTTTCTTGAATGTTAAATGAGGGTGATCGTAATATCCATGTTGCAAGGTTGATAAAAGTATCAAGTGAGATAATATCTGTATTTTCATTAAAGCTTTTTAATTTTCAAAAGATCTGCATGGATAATTTTTCAACATTAACCCTTGCAAAAGTTTGTCTTCCAATTTTTCCTCCCTTTCCCCCATCACCTCCCCTAAATAGCAATTAATCAAATATATGTTAAACATGGTAAATATATATGTTAAATACAATATGCGCATACATATTGATATAATTATCTTGCTGCACAAGAAAAATCAAATCAAAAAGAAAAAAAATGAGAAAGAAAACACAATGCAAGCAAACAACAATAAAAAGAGTAAAAATGCTATAGTGTGATACACATCCAGTTCCTAGTCCTCTCTCTAGTTATAGATGGCACTCTACATTACAAGATATTTGGAACTGGCCTGAATCACTTCATTGTTGAAAAGAGCCACGTCCCTCAGAATTGACCATCATATAATCTTGTTGGTGCCTTGTACAATGATTTCCTGGTTCTACTCATTTCACTTAGCATCACTTCATGTAAGTTTCTCCAGCCTTCTCTGAAATAATCCTGATGATCATTTCTAATAGAACAATAATATTCCATAATATTCATACACCATAACTTATTTAGCCATTCTCCAACTGATGGGTATCCACTCAGTTTCCAGTTTCTAGCCACTACAAAAAGGGCTGCCACAAACATTTTTTGCACATGGGCTCCCTTTCCATCCTTTAGATCTCTTTGGGATATAAACCCAGTAGAAATATTACTGGATCAAAGGGCATGCACAGTTTGAAAGCCCTTTGGGCATAGTTACAAATTGCTCTCCAGAATAGTTAGATCACTTTACAACTCCACGAACAATGTATTAGTTTTCCCACATCCCCTCTAATATTCATCATTTTCTTTTCCTGTCATTCTAGCCAATCTGAGAGGTGTGTAGTGGTACCTCAAAGGTGTCTTAATTTGTATTTCTCTGATCAATAGTGATTTAGAGCATCTTTTCATATGACCAGAAAAGGCTTCAATTTCCTCAGCTGAAAATTGTTCATATCCTTTGACAATTTATCAACTGGAGAATGGCTTGAATTCTTATAAATTTGAATCAATTATCTATGTATTTTAGAAATGAGGCCTTTATCAGAACCTTTGAATGTAAAAATGTTTTCCCAGTTTATTAATTCTCTTCTATTCTTGTCTGCATTAATTGTGTTTGTACAGAAACTTTTTAATTTAATATGATTTTGATTATATTTTTGTTCAGTAATGATTTCCAGTTTTTTGGCCACAGAGGTGGCCAAACCTCCATAAACCTCAGAGGTAAACTATAATATGTTCTTATAATTTGCTTATAATATCACTCTATGCCTAAATCTTGAACTCATTTTAACCTTATCTTGGTATAGAGTATTAGGTGTAGGTCAATGACTAGTTTCTGCCGTACTAGTTTCCAATTTGTTCAGCAGATTTTGTCAAATAGTGAGTAAACCATACAAATTATTATCTACAAAGTATACCATGCATCATATTATCTGCAAAGAGTGCCAGTTTGGTTTCCTCATTACCAACTCTAATTCCTTTAATCTCTTTCTCTTCTCTTATTGCCAAAGCTAACATTTCTCATACAACACTGAATGGTGATAGTGGGCAATCTTGTTTCATTCCTGATCTTATTGCGAATGGCTCTAGCTTGACCTTGTTACATATGATGCTTCCTAATGGTTTTAAATAAATGCTACTGATCATTTTAAAGATAACTCTATTCCTATACTCTCTAGTGTTTTCAATAGGAATGGATGTGGGATCATATCTAATGTTTTTTTCTTTATCTATTGAGATAATCATATGACTTTTGTTAGTTTGGTTATTGTTATAATCAATTATGCTAATAGTTTTCCTAATATTAAACCAGCCCTGCAATCCTGGTATAAATCCTAATTGGTCACAGTAGTATCCTTGAGATGACTTTCTGTAATCTCATTGCTAATATTTGATTTAATATTTTTGCATCAATATCCATTAGGGAAATTGGTCTGTTATTTTCTCTTTGTGTTTTGAACGTAGCTGGTTTAGGTATCAGCACCATGTCTGTATCATGAAATAGTTTGGTATGACTGTTCCTTTCCCTATTTTTTCACATAGATTGTATATTATTGAAATTAATTTTTCTTTAAAGTTTGGTAGAAATTACATGTAAATTCATCTGGCCCTGGAGATTTTTTCTCAGAGAGTTGACTAATAGCTTATTCTATTTCTTTTTCTAAAATGGTAATTTATGTCCTTTTCTCTTAATCTGAACAATCTATATTTTTGTAGGTATTCATCCAATTCACTTAGATTATTATATTTATTGACATATAGGTGTGGAAAATAACTCCTAATTATTGTTCTAGTTTCCTCATGTTTGAGACTAAAAATTTGATTTTCTTCTTTTCTTCTTCTAGTTGAATTTTTAAAAAAAGGCTTATCTCTTGTGTTGGTCTTTTTCATAAAACAAACTTTTAGTTTTATGTAATGTCAATAGTTTTCTTGGTTTTAATTTTATGAAACTCTCATTTTATTTTCCGAATTTCAAATTTCGTATTTAACTGGGAGTTTTTTATTTCTTCTTTTTCTAACTTTTATGGGTGCAAGTACAATTCTTTGCTGTTGTCTTTATTTTATGCTAAGAAGCATTTAGAAATATAAAATTTCCTCTAAGAACTGCTTTGGCTGCATCCCATAAATTTGCTGACATTCTCTTGGATAAAATTATTGATTGTGTCTATGATTTGTTATGTCATCCACTTAGTCTTTAGGATTACATTATTTAGTTTCCAATTAATATTTGATCTCCTGGCTATGCTCAAAAACTTATCAAAGTGTGCATATCCTTTGACCCAGCAGCATTTCTATTGGGCTTATATTCCAAAGAGATTGTAGAGGAGGGAAAGGGACCCACATGTGCAAGAATATTTGTGGCAGCCCTTTTTGTAATGGCTAGAAACTGGAAACTGAAGGGATGCCCATCAATCGGAGAGTGGCTGAATAAATTATGGTATATGAATGTTATGGAATATTATTGCTCTGTAAGAAAAGACAAACAGGACGATTTCAGAGAGGCCTGGAGAGACTTGCATGAACTGATGCT
>JAJPUD010033039.1:0-10134 GCA_023553655.1 Myrmecobius fasciatus
CTCAGACACTTAACATTCCCTGGCTGTGTGACCCTGGGCAAGTCACTTAACCTCAATTGCCTCAAAAAAAAATAATAATAGCTCCTATTTATATATCACTTTAATATTCTCCAAGTATTTACAGATGTTATTTCATTTGATCCTAGCAGCATTCTTGTGAGGTAGGTGGTATTATTATCCCCATTTTACAATAAGGAAACTCCAGATTCATAGAGGCTAATTGGCTTGCCCAGAGTCACATTTCTAGTAAGTAGCTGATATGTGTTCCCAGCTCCAAGTTCAACCTTTTTTCCCCTATGATTCCTGGTTTCCTGACTGCCTGGGGAGACAAAGTATGGTGCAGAAAAATCGGGGCACCTTCCAAGAATGGGCAAAGAGCTATGAATAACTAACTAGTAGAATTGTTGCTTACTGAATAAATTTCTCCTCTTTTGTGGTTTTTGTCAACAATATTAATAGCATATTTTTAGCTCCTCTATTTATGATTCTGGCAGAAGAAATGATAAATTATATGAAAGGAATTTCTAAATTTTATCAAAGTACTAGTTGTGTAGGATAAAGCTGAATATAATGATTTTATTTGCTTCATCATCCTGAATTCACGTAGACCTCAGAAGAACAAAACAGCATTTTCCATAAACATTATGCAGACTACTAATTGATATAACTGCAGTGATGCTCTGGCCTTAACAAGGCTATGAATAGGGCTGTCCTTTGTTTTCATAACTATGATTAAGAGGTCCTAGATATCCTATTTAGACCAAAATTCTGGAAGACAGTAATTAAAACACAACTCAAAGCTGTAGCACAATAACCCATACTTAGACTTAATGTTGAAAGGGAATTACAGGAACTTCTCTGTAATTCATAGCCATTTTCCTCTGCGTTTGAAATTTCCTCTTTGAAATAGAAAAACTTCAGGGAGGAGGTAGAAAGGAAAAAAGTTTGGTCATAAAACATGGCAAATACTGTTTTTCAGGACATCCTTAAATACAACTTGGAAAAAACTTGAAATGCTTGATGGCCACTTGAACAGATGTGCATCACATGATCTCAATCGGAATAGCTGCAGCCTTTTTAAATAAAAAAAGTCTGGGAGGTTTTCACTTTGGTGTTGAGCAGAGAGGAGCAATGGATATGGACAGAACTGAAATAATCTCTTCAGGCTGGGTTCTAGAAGGCTGCTTTAAATAAGTGTAGCGGCTTTTAGAATTGAAGTCTGACCCTAACTTCAGAACTAAAAATGTTCAGCTCTTATGTTCATTTGAAATAATGTTGATCAGTGATCTGGGACAAGGGAGGGGAGGCTACTTAAAAGTCACTATTAAATTAGACAATTTCTTGACAATATCCCTGGCCAGAATGAAATGGAAAAGGAACATCCTGAAGCCCTTGGAATTAGATTATATGCTTTCATTATTATTAGTGAATTTCTTTGGTGTGGCTAGTTTTGTTGTTGTTTCTTTAAAAGAAAATAAAGCTTTGAATACAGCATCAGAGCCAGGTCTTTAGGATGTCCTTAAACATCCAGCACCTCATTTTCCCCATACAAGTGCCATAAACATGATGGCACTAAAACGGGAGAGGAAGTCTCTTTTTCCACTCTCTAAATTCTGACACTTCTTTATGTATTTTAGCCATGTGACAACTCTCCAGGGAAATTATTTTCATATCAGATCACAGCCTATGAAAATTTCAGAGTTCAGTCTCCTCTTAAAAATGTACCTTTGGTTTGAACTCCCGAGTACATTTTCCATTAAAGCATTAAAACCTTCAGAGTAGAACGGCAGATTTTTCCCAGTGCTGTTCTCTTTATTTGCTGTCATCAGATTTCTTCTTCTTCTTTTTTTTTGAGTGAATGAAAAGTGTACTTTCTGAACAAAACTGGCATATATATGTATTTATTCATATATATATACATATATATATATGAACAAAACTGGCACATATATATCTGTGTATATGTACACACGTGTGTGTATATGTGTGTAACTTTTTATTTCATCACTGATTAGTTTCTACGAAAACTGCTTCATAGGAACTGAAAATACCTACCTAATTTAAGAATCAGATAAGGCTAATAGAGGAAGGGAAGGAAATAATCTTTTAAATAGTACCTCCTAATATGAAGTATCAGGTACTGTGCTAAGCATTTTACAAATATATCATCTGATCCTTCCAACAACCCAGCAAGGTAGATGCTGTTATTATTCCCACTTTTTTAATTGAGGAAGTTGAGGCAAACAGATTAGGTGGCTTAGCCAGGTTCATATAACTAGTAAAATGTTTGAGTTCAGGTTTGAATTCTGATCTTTCTGATTCCAGACCTAAGCTTCCAGCTATTGCATCACAAAGCTCAATAACTGGAACTGATTTTTCATAAATTGTTTGCATCATAAGTAATATTTTCCATGTTATTCCAATTTTCTTATAAAATCTCTTTTTTACATCGAGGCCATATATCCATTTTGACCTTATCTTGGTATTTTATTTGTATATTATGTGTCATTTAATATTATAAAAACTATTCAAAAAATACTTTTTCCTATGCTATTCCCTAAACCTCTAATGTTTGTTAACTAGGAGCTCAAGCTATTTCATGAATGTGTCATACAAATATGTAATTGGAAAGTAGTGATAAATAATTCACATTTTGCAGTTACATATAGCAGGTAGTCTGATTTTTGGTTTTTTCCTTTGTCCATTCTATTCTATCCATTGAAAATATTTTGATGTACATTGCTGTATAAAGAGCCAATAAAGATGCATTATACAAAAGGATGCAGTACATTGAGTGCTTTGGTACCACCAGCATTGAAGTGAGGGTACATTTGCCCAAAACTCTGCCTGCTATTTTAAGGCTCTGTGGTAACTATGGTAGTCAGTGGTTTTGACCATCAGAAGTCAATCAATCACTTTCTGGCTTTTTTTCTCTAAAGATAACTATTTCTGGATTGATTAGACTGGCCAGTTATTTAATATTATTTAGATAGAGAATAAGTAATACTTGGAAAAGATTTTGCATGAATTTGGCTACATGGAAGAAGAATACTATGAGATATGTATCATAGAGAATGGGAGATAGGGCATTATCTGTGGGGTTTTTTTTCTTTTATGCTTTTTTAGATTTCCACTGGACACTGTTGATTGTATTCTTTGAATTGCTTTATTGCAAAGGGCCTATAAGAGCTTTCTTTATGTGGAAATAAATCACTAATAAAAAGGACAGAATAGTCAATGTTAAAAAGCACTTTCAGGACTAAATAAATGGCTAAAAGCTTTTATTCAGAGGACAGCTGATGCAGAGTGGTTCCTGGCCTCTTTGCATTGTTCTGTATTATTTACTATTTATCAGACCCAAACAGTTCCATCAGTCACCTCACCAATACTGGTAAGTCAGTAATTGATTCATATAGCAAGCATTTACTGAGCACCCATTGTATGAAGAGTATGCTACTAGACACTGTTAAGGATGAAAGATAAATAAAATGTCAGAGTATTTATATTCAAGGACATCATAACCTAATAGGGGAAATAAAAGATCTGACAATATCTATAATGATAAGATACAATACCATAACTGTATGACAAGGTAAAAAGTATTATAATTGAAGGATAGCATGATGTGGAAAGATTAGAAGGAAGGTTATTTTTGATTGAAAGAGGATGAAAAAAGGATTCAGTGAGTGTGTGATGCTTGGTAGATGATCTGAAATTTAAAAAGTAAAAGAGGCAATCATTTTCTAGACAGAAGGAACAACATGAACAAAATCTTGTAAATGGGAAAAGAAGGCACATTCAAAGAAACAGGAAGTAGTTTATTTTGCTTAGACTCTCAGGTCAGTGAGAGGGAGAAATAGGAGATTAGTCTGGAAATATAAGTTAGAACTATTTTGTGGTATACCTTGAATTCCACACTAAGGAGTTTTGGAGTGTAAATTATTTGGTGAGCAACAGAGGATGATCGAAGATTCTGGTTTGGTTTAGTTTGGAGGGGTTTTTTTGTCTGTCTTTAGGAGGGAGTGATAATGTAATAAGAGTTGTGCTGTAGATTTTTTTCTTATCATTATTTAGATTTTTTTTTTTTAAGTGGAGAGAAACTAGAGGCAAGGTGATCTGTTAGGAGGCCATTTAAATAATTCAGGAACTAGTAATTAAGACCTGAATTAGGATGACAATGGTAGAAATGGGGGAAATGGACAGAATCCTCAGGATCTTTTAGACTATTAAATTCTAGAGGTCAGGGACCAACCTTCTGAGGTACTCCATCTGTAAAATGGTTACAGTAATGAAGAAGCAGAATGGTACAGTGGAAAGAGTACTTGCTTTGAATCCAAAGGAACTGAGTTCGCGTTGCTAGGTTTGAGTTGAGTCACATATATGATCTTGGGCAAATCATTTCAATTCTATGGAACTCAGTTTCCCCATATGTAAAATAAGAAAATTGGTCCTCTACATTCCCTTTCAGTCTCAAATCAATGATCTTATGATTGATTAATTTGGAAATGCTGAATTTGAGACATAGATGGACATTCAGGACTTGCAGGACTGTAACACAGGAGAGAGAGAAAATGGCTGGAATGCAAATTTAGGAATTGTCTACATAGAAATGATTATTAAACTTATAGTAACTAATGCAAACACCCCAAAATGTATATTTGGGGGGCAGAAATAAGGACTTGAATTAGTATGCATGTGATATGATTGGAGAGAAGGGGACAGAATCTATAAAATGAAACAGATTAGAGGTGTAGAGCAGGGTTGTGAAAGTCAGGAATGACTTCTGTGTACCTGAATGACTAGAAAGTTGATGGTGCCTTGGCCAGAAATAGGGAAGGTAAGAAGGGGGGGAGATGGGTTTAGGAGGGAAAATGGTTAATATGAAGTATAAAATTAGGAAAAGAAGCAAAATAGTTAATTAGTTCTGCTTTCTCTTTCCCATGCATAATAGATGTGCTATCCCTTACTTGAGTTTCCTATAAAAAAGGTTTTTTTTTTTCTTTTTTTAAAAAGTACTTTTAGATTCTTTAACATTTATTGAAAACCTGAACCTTGGATTTCCCAATGCTATTTTTACAGGACTTTGCCATTTTAGTGTATTCATATTCCTTTACTTCCTTCTCTTGTCCAGATCCTTTTTAAGGCCAGATTGGTAATGAGTTCCATTAAAAGCCATTTGGGGCTCTGATTTTTTTTTTCCTTCATTAGAATCGTTTGCAAACATATTACTAGAATTTTCTTGGGTGCCTCCCATTCTTCTTGAGTTAATTTCCCTCTTAGAGTCTCAGGTCTTGAGTTCCTGCCTCTTCCATCTCTGGGAAAGTTAGACACAGCCTGATGCATACATCCTAGAGCTTGAGAGATTTCAGAGATCAGAAATTGCATGGGTTAAGAATATAAAAAGGAACTTGACTGAAGAGTCAATAATAGGAGGCTCTTAATTACAAAATTCTGGCATTAGATGGAGTGGTAGGATGGATAATATGCTTGACTTGGAGTTAGGAAATCTGGCTTTGAAGGCTGCCTCAGATACTCACTAGTTTCATGATTGTGGGCCTCTTATTTAACCTGTCAGCTTTCTAATAGGTCAAGTGAGGGTTATAATACTTATACTTCCCACCCTATAGGATTATCATGAGGAAAATACTTTGAAAACCTCAAAGTATTATTTTAGTGTGAATCATTCTTATTTTTATTATTATGTATTTTTCTCACATTTATCCACAGGTATATGAGACTACAAAGTCATGCTTGCCTTCTTTGCAATCCTTGCTACCTTATGAACTATTTTGCCATTACCTTTCTCACATCATATTTCTTGTTTTCTTCTGTATCAGTTGTGTCTAAGTCCCTTTTCCTTCCCTACTTCTTTTTTCAGTTCAGTAATGAAGCCTTCATTAAATATGTTCTATCTCTATCCTTCTTGTATCTTAAGCAGAGTTTTAGGACTCAGCATTATGGCAAAGTTTCCTTAGGATAGGAGAAAGATATTCTTAGTTTGAGTTCATGATCAAAGAGAATTTGAAGATAAAAGAGAAGCAAGAACTGATAAAATAGTTTAGGAAAAAGAATTAAGAACAAATGTAAGAGGGATTAACTTGTCAAGCAGAAAGGCTACCAGGTCTCAGAGAAGAGAGGAATATTACTGTAATTCCATTTTTTTTACCAAAGTTGGTAATTACAATGAATATAATTTTTCAGATATATTTTTCTAGGTCCATTTGTTTATTTGAAATATTTCCATGGTGTCTTTTTACTTAAGTTTTTTTCAATTATTAAGCATTTTTTTCTCTCCAATAGTACCTTTCCTCAACAGAAAAAAGAAAAAACAAAATCCATACCACAAATTTGCATAGTCAATCAAAATAAATTTCCATATTGTCTCTGTCCATATAGCTCCAGTATGAGGAAGAGAGAACTCCCTTATCTTCAAACCAACAGAGCTAGCCAAACCAAGTAACTAGAGGGTGCATTTCATTCTGCATATTAGTTCATCACCTCTCTGTCAAGAGGTGAATAGCATTCTTCATTATTGATCTTCTACAGTTAAGTTTAATCATTGCATTGATCAGAGTTCATAAGTCTTTCAAAATATTGTTCATTTTTGCAATATTGTTGTTATAGTATGTTATTCTGCTGGTTCTGTATCAGTCCATACCAATCTTCCCAGGTTACTCTGAAACTATTATCTCTTTGTTAAGTTCTTATACCACAATAGAATTCCACTACATTCATAGACCATAATTTGTCATAGTTTTTTTTTGTAACTTCACTAAGACAAAATAGCCTTGTTGACATATATAAATTTGTGAATAGAGCTAACTTTCAATAAGGAAACAGAAAAGATAAGTATTCTCTTATTTAGCAACAAATGAAAATAAACTTATTTTTTCATAAGCAGTACTCAGTTTACAAATTTCAGGCAGATGAATGTTCTTTATCTAAAAATTACTCTATAAGACAGAATTGTCTTCCTACTGCAACCCTAAGACTCTCTCTTGCCCTTTCTCTGCCTCAACTAAGGCTATTCCTTTCCCTTTTGAACAGAAACAACATCTCCTTGAAAGAACTGATGCTTTTAGTATACACCCCTATCCCTTTTGTCCAGAGGTCCTGCCCTTTATCCCTGATGCTCTTGAACAAAACAGATCCTATTCTGCCATTTCCTCTACTCCTTCCCACTCCCTTTTGCCCCTGCAGTTGATTTGAGGTCAGCTCCTTATTCCTCCTAATCCTAACCACTACAATTAGAGCTTCCACCCATCAGGACCCTATAATTAACTGGTTTGGCTGCCTTTAGGGGTTTGAAAGGAAAGGAGTCCCCTATTCCTCATACAGGGGTTATAGTAACTGGAGAGCTATTTCTAGAATACCACACTGGAATCTCAAATGCATTTTTCTATTATAGATGGTGTTATATAATAATGCTATAGCATTATTAATCCTGACAGGTCCAGCATATTGTAAGGTTAAGTAGCTATTTGCAGGTTGACCTGAGAACCTATCAATTCTAATATCATTTCTACCGGAAAATGATTAACTTCCTTTTGCACAGTCGACCCTTTCCAGTTATTCTTTTTCCTTTCTTCCCACACTTTCAATGCCTTCATTCTGTATTAATATTCATTTACTTTCTTTATTTTGTATTGTTTGTATGTATGTGGTTTTTTACATATTATCTTCTCCATAAAAACATGAACTCCTTAAAGACAGGGACTATGTTTTTGTCTTTTTCCTGGCACACAGTAACCATTTAATAAATGTTTGTTGACTGACTCATTGACAAGTATCTTTAAACTAAAGACTAAATTGGATTATCCATCTTATATGCTAGAATTTCTAATAGAATTGTGTAAGCTTTCCATTGCAATCAATAATAATAATTGACATGTCTTTCTAAAGTTTGCAAAGCTTTCACAGACATTATTATCTCTTTTGTTCTATATGAGAGCCCTGTGAAGTAAGTACTACAGATAAGGGAAAAGAGGATCAGAAAGGGAAAGTGAACTTGACCATGTTCATGCAGCAATTAAGTTTTCCATTGACAGGATTTCAACCCATCTTTCCAATTAAAAAAAACGGTCTAATACTCTCTTCTGCAGTACTTCTATTACAAATCTATTGATTTGTACCCTAACATAACTATAGTTGTTGAGCATCCTTTCGAAAGATTTATTTAGTCTGTATTCTCAAGTACATTATTTCACTTGTTTAAGTTTTGGCATTGATAATTTTTTTATTTTTATTATTTTTGACAAGGTCTTTTCTAGCTATATTGTAATCAGATAATTAAAGAGCTCATACATCACTTTAACCACAAAATCTGGGATTTATCTTTTTTTTTCAAGAATTTGGTCCTTGTAAATCTATTATTATCTCTCAAGTCAAAAGTGAATATTATATTATAGGGACCCAGGACATAGAAAGAACAGTCAAACAGCCTGTCCAAGACAGTTATTTAATAGTAGAATAGTAGACCTTAATTAATCTGAAAGGGGCAGAAGAAAGTTGCCGGGAGTGCCTTTGCATTCTCTCTTAATGTAATTCTTTCATCATTTAAAAAAGTCATAGCAGAAGCCTGGTTTTGTGGTAGCTGAAAGGAATTAAACACCTCGGTTTGTCGCATTTACGCTGTTATTTAATTTCATTTTTCTGGGCAGCCTCAATTTCCTCACTTGTATCATGAAGGAGTTGGGCAAGATAATCTGTAAGGGCTCTCTTCCTGCCCTGACAATATTCTCCATGGCTTCTGTTACTTATAGTTAGCTCTCTCGTTTCCAGGTGCTGCTAAATCGAGTCCGGCTTCTAAACCAGGATCCACCCCTTCTCGTCCCTCCTCGGCAAAAAGGACTCCTTCTAGCAGCAGCTCAGCATCCAAGTCTGAGAAAGACTTAGAAACCCAGGTCATACAACTCAATGAACAGGTAAGGTGGGATCTGCCACCGTGATCTGTGTGTGCTTTCTATGTGCTCTTTGGTGATTTTGTGTGTGTCTATGTCTGTGTCTGTGTTATAAATTCATTATTTATTTATTTTTAATGTTCTTTTAAAATTTTGAGTTTTAAATTTTCTCCTTCCTACCCTTTTCCCCAACCCAACAATATCAGTTATACATGTGAAATCATATAAGCATATTAGCCATATTTCAAAAAAGCAAGAAAAATTAAGTGAGTAGATTATAAATCTACTATTAGTATATTAGTATAATTACTAATTAGTATAATCTATTATTAGTATACTAAGAACTTTTATTCAGAGTTGATCAGTTCTCTCTCTGGAAGTGGATGGCATTTGTTTTATCGTGAACCTTTGGAATCGTCTTGGATCATTGTATTAATCAGAGTAACCAAGATTTTCACAGGTGCAAATCACAACTCTTCCATGCCCTCTTATCCTCTGTAGTTCTTATCTTTGTCTTCCCATCAATCTTCCATTAAGGACTTTTCTTTGATCCTTGAGCATCTGAGGTTTAACACTTGGGTCAATCATCTGTTGCTTCTTGTTTTTGCTACATGACTTATCAAGCTTCTGACCACATCCGTTTTCAATGTCTTTTATACTGTTTTTCATGCACAAAAGCATCATTGGCAATGTGCAAAATGCCCTTGAAATGTATCATATATGTCTCTTTCTATTGCCCTTTAAATAATATGTACTTGTAGTTCTTCCCAGAAAGGAAGTGTTGTCTAATGAAATCAGGGCACAATTGGATTTGTCAACAAACTTAGATTTCTAAAAGACATACAGAAAATGGAAAAAAGGACAGGTAACTCACAATGCCTATAAAAAATATTGCATGGTCTTGCCAGAGTGTTGGAAGTACCAAAGTTCTGAATGGACTAAGACTAGCTGACAATATTATAAGAAACAAAAAAGAATTTTTGCTTTCCATTTGGGGAGAAAGATATCAGTGAAGGCCTAGTACCCCTGCTTAGCAAACAGATATCTTGCAGATGCTTCTCTCAGAACTGAGTGCTTTCACATATTTTATCACATTTCCTCACATTATCCCTATGAAGTTGAAAGGAATTCATTACACTTTTAATAGTTGGGAAAAATAAAATTGAAGAAAGACAAACAATTTCTCAGAATGACACAGTGAGTGAATTGCCATGTTGGTATCATGTTGTAAAAT
>JAJPUD010033040.1:0-11581 GCA_023553655.1 Myrmecobius fasciatus
TCTGCATTCAGTTAGGAGATGTTATTAGACTTATTCAGTTTGGAGTGATATATTGCCTCCCCCCAAGATGGCTTCCCAGCTTCAGCTTTCCTTTTTTGTGTAAGAAGAGTCTCCATGTCTGATGTGAGAAATGTTCCCTCCTCTCTGAGGGTTCCAGGATTGTGATTGGTGAGAAACAGGATATTATCTAGTATCTTTACTTCCTGATCTACAATTTGGGATCTTTGAAGGGAATAATTGAAGGGAATGAGAGTATGAGATTTGAATATTCCCTAATTTACTTAAGGTGAAGGGACACAGTGGGTCCTATCTATGTCAGGTGCCATGAGGTCATTTGATCCCAGAAAGAATCTATAATTTGATTATTGGGAAAAGAAAGGAAAACTTTTTGGTTGATTTTAGGGGTGAAAGTGAAATTCAAGGGACAAGTAAAATTTTAGAATAAGAGAAGAATCTTTCTAGGGCCTTTAGAAAGAATACTAGAAGAATGGCCTTGCATTATTCTTTCAAGTGATTATAGAATAAAGCCTGAGAGAGATGCTGAGTTTTCTTTTGAATACTTAATATGAAATACTAACTCAGATCTCATAGGAAAGAAGGAAATAATCATCGCCCCAAAACAAATTAAACTAACAAGACTTTACTTATAGCACTATATACACGTAAATACATGTATATATTCTTTAGGAAGCAATATAAATTCATTCTTATTTCTCTAGAGTGAAGAAACAGTATTTACAAATTTCTAAGGAGAAAAACCACATTCTTATGCATAGAATAAAGAGTCATAGAAACCAGTGACCAGACATTATGGAAAGCATCACTGCAATTAAAAGTTCTACCATATCTTTTACTCCTAACCTTCATCATGCCATTCCATAAAATAAAAAAGAAAGGAAAAAGGTGGTAGTGATGAAAAGAAATTTAGTGAAACTCATTAGGTCATCCACCAAGTCTGACACTATATATACAACACTTCACACCCATAATTTCCTATCAGTATAAAGGGAGTTTAGTACATTTCCCCTAATTCTTCTCTGAAATAATTTGATTCTTACAGCTGCTGTTCATCTTCTGTTTCTCTTTACATCACTCCAGAGAGCTGCTTCACCTTTCCTCATTTCTTTTAATGTTCTCTTTGTTCAGGCTGAAAGCTTAGCCATGGAATCATGAGATTTAGAGCTATTGAAGGAAATTTATAGATTATCTGATTTAGTCCCCTCCTTAGAAATGAAGAAATAAAAGACTGGGTAGTTTGAATGAATACCCCTGCGTGATTACCGGGTCCCCCAAGTAGTAATCTATAAATTTCCTTCAAATATACTACGAAATTCCTCAACTTGCTTTCTATGATATCACCCCCAACCAATTTTTCTGTAAATGCCTCATCCTTTCAATTGCTATCACAATTGTTGAAATATTTCCCATCTTTTAATGAAAATAAATATTATGACTGAAAAGACTAAAAGGTTGTAGTTAATTGTTAGCTCAATGAAGCAAGTCTTTTAGTTATTTGAAAACAGTGGATAAAAAAGTTTAAAAATGAGAAAATTGATTCATTTTCTTTTGCATTACTAACCACATCCAGTCTTGAATACTGTATTTTTGTTGGGCAGCTAGGCAGCACAGTGGATAAAATACCAGATTTGGAGTCAGGAAAACTTAAATTTGCTCTAAGATACTGACAGGCTGTGTGACACTGGGCAAGTCATTCAACCCTGTTTACCTCAGTTTCCTCATATATAAAATGAGCTGGAGAAAAAAATGGCAAACCACTATAGCGTCTCTACCAAGAAAACCCCAAATGGGATCACATTGTTGCATGTGATTGAAAACAGTCATAATCACATTTTTAGATGGGGAACTGACAAACTGGATCATGGCTTAAAGAAGGGCTGTCAGAATGGAGAAGGGACTTACAATCACGCCATATGAGGAACTGAGATGATTACCTTGGGGAAGAAAAAAATTGAGTGAAGCTATTATCACTGTCTTCAAACAACAGATCATACTTAAGAAGAGGGTCTAACTTTATTTTAAGAAGTTCCAGAATGAAAACTTTGGTGGAAATTATAGGGAGAGTTTTTAGTTTTGTATAAAAGGTCTTTCTAACCATTAGAATGGTCCAAAAATGGAATGGGATGCTTTAGGAAGTAAGGAATTCCCTGTCATTAGGAATCTAAGTAAAAGCTGGACAATGACTTGTTGGGGAAAGTATAGAAATGATTCATGCATCAGGCATTGATTAGGTCATACAAAGTCCCTTCCCATTCTGAGGCTTCTTAATTTTAGACATGCCTTCTCAGATACCAGCAGCCTGGGACAGTAGAAAGAGAATTAAGACATTAATTTTTGTCTCTTTCACTAATTACCTGCAGTCCTCTGACCCTCAATTTCTTTATCGGACAAATGACAGGGATGTACTTAATTACCTCCGAGGTCCCTTGCAGCTCTCAACCTATAATCCTAAAATTTCCTTCCTCTTAACCAGTGGGAGATTTTGTAATCCTTATCACTCATCCTTATTTCATAGTTAGCTGAATACTTCTAATCTCTTTCCAAATGATAACCACCTTGAGGACAAAGGCTATTTTACTCACCTGTACACCAACCTACTGCACGCAACACATTGTAAGTACAGAGTTGATGCTCAATAAATATTTTTTCAGTTACATGGAATTGAGAATAAAGGGAAAGTCAAATCAAGAAGCATTTATTAAATACCACATACACAATGTGCTAGGCATTGTGTCAAGCAGTGCTCTTATTTACCACCCTATTTGACAGAGAAGGTATAAGTGCAAAGAGTTTAACAAATTACCACACACAAGATGACCCAAGTGAAGACTTCCAATTTTTCCAATGGAATACTAGAATATCTGATCAACACAGTATTATTTTCATTTTTAATCTTTTTGATAGTTACTTCTTAGAGAGATAACACACTTTTTTCCTATTGTTAATGTTTCATGAGAAAGTTTCTTACTTTTCCAATTTTATACACAAAAATCTACTGTTTTCCTAAGCATGATTTTATTACAGCCAGATAACAAAACAATTTCCAGTAGGACAAGCTTCTAACAACATATTAAAAATCAACGGGGTTGGAAAAAAAACAGCTTTGCTGATACACATCTGTTCTATAAAACAAGGGACATCTATTTGTATAGTCTTAACAACACACTTATACACAAAAATTAATTATTTTATCAGTGCAACTGCCATCTCCTCTACAACACATCAGACTGTTTCATGAGCTGCCTTAGCAAGGAAAAGAAAGTGGCCAATGCTCAGGTGATAAGCCCCTCCAAATCTGGTTAGGCTGGTCCTTATATGGAAAAATGATACATAATCCATCCCTGGGGAGGCCCCAATATTCCACACACAAATAAAAGCTCGCCAGCCTTAAGGTGAAACGTACCAAACTCTCAGCTTATTGGAAACAGTTAAAACAAAAAAAAATCTTCTACATGAATTATATTCAAGAATATCATTCCAAAACTTATACACGTCACAGAGGCAACATGGCATAGTGGAAAAAGCCCTGGATTTGGTATCAAAGGCCCCACTTCCAATGAATAGTAATTCACATTTATATAGAGCTTGAAGGTTTACTAGACAACAAACCTGTGGAAGAAGTAATGAGAACAGCTGATATTCATACAGTGCTTTACAGGTTCCAGGGCACCTCACATGTATTTTCTCCTTTGCATCTGGTATTAGAGGATTTGGATTTTTTTAAGTCAGATTCCCGATTTCATCAGTATAGGGGGCTCCAGATGAGGAGCCATCTCCCCAAATGAAGATTTACCCATTCTCAACAATGTAAGCTGTTAAAAGTTGCTTTTGGGAACTAAAAAGTTGTGACTTGCTTAGGGCCCTGTAGCCAGTTCTGGAACCCAGATCTTCCTGATGCTATTCCCCACAGACTCCCCCAAATGGTCGCCTGACCTATTGTTGTAACCAGGGAGCTCCCCAATCTTGCCATCCAACCTTCAGGGTCAATGTCTAGTCACACTTTCTTAGGTGTGCTTATCTCTTGGAGAGCAAGGACCGTCTCATTTTTGCTCTTTGTATTTCCCCTACTTAGAATAGTGCTTGACACATAGTAAGCTCTAAATAAAATTCATTTATTCATCTATCCATTCATCCATTCCTGATGCTGAGGTCATTTATTTATCCATAATGTCATGCTGCCTGTCACTATAGGTGTTATTACTTCGTCTTAATAGATGTAGAAACTGAGACTCAGAGAAGTTGTTACCTATATATTGTCACACAGATAGTCTAAGAGACAAGATTTGAACACTGGTCTTTGTTAACAATATTTTACTCTCTATTTATTATGCCATATTGATTATTATGCTCACTAAACATCATAAACAAATGAGGAAACTAAGTTTCATAGAGATTAAGGAACTTGCCAAAGACTCCTGAGGCCAAATTCAAGGCTCTTTTAATTTTATCCTGATTTTTGGGGGACTATTGGGTCAGGGCAAATCATTTAATCTCCACATCTGTATCCTCCTATGACAAATCCTTATACTGCTTGCTTCATAGGGGCACTGAAAAGGAAGCACTTTGCAAATCTCCAAGATGAGGTGGGCTGGGAAGGATAGAACATTTTTTCTCTCACTTTTTAGTGAAAAAGCATTGAATAACCTGCTTGGGGTGGGGAAAAAGAAAGGAAGGAAGGAAGAAAGGAAGGAAAGAAGGAGAGAAAAAAAATTAAAAAGAAAAAAAATTGATCTTGTTTTGAATTCTAATTGTTCAGCTAAAAGAAAAATCCCAGAATCCAAAAAAATGAGGTCAGATGGGGTTTAACTTATAGGAGAAATATGTAATGTAGGTGTAGATAAGGAAGTCCTCAGTGGGACTTGTGAAGCCAATGTCTCATCTTCCTAGTTTTTCCCAAGGAGAGTTGTTAAATTTGATTATTTTCTCTCTGAGGTTGAAGCGTGTAGCTTTATCTTTTTGGCAGCTTCCAGAACAGAGGCAGGGTCAACTTTATCTCCAAACTCTTTCTCTCGGTGCTCTAGGAGAATGCCCTGAAAGAAAATAGAAGAGTATTAATTCATCCTTCTTATAGATGGGGAAAGGGAAGTGGAAGAGCAGAGGCCAGAAGGGACTAGACTCTTTGACCCAGAGATGGTACTAAGCATATACCCTGAAGGAGGTCAAAGGAAGAAAGAAAGATCTCAGTTACAACAAAAACATTTATAGCAGCACTTTTCATGATAGTAAAAACTGACAACACAGTGTGAGTCTATTGAACAAATTTTGAAATATGAATGGAATGGGGAGGAAAAAGAATTAGACTTTGTTTTGAGTTCTGTTTAAGTCAAAATAAAAATCCAGAATCCAAGAAAGAGGCCAGAAGGGATTTAATCCCTAGGAGAAATATGTAATACAGACCCATAGAAGGATGTTTTCAACAGAATTTCTGTTCTAAGAAATGGTGGCTATGGGTCATTCAGAGAAATATGGGAAACCTTGTATAAACAGATTTAAAGTCAAACAGAATAAATATTACATACACAATTACTATAATAGAGGAAAGCAATCCTTAAATGAAACCAAACTGATTAATTAGAATGTCAAATATTAATCTCAGGTACTATGCAAAGTTTTGAGGATATGATTATAACAAAACCAAAAAGAGAAGAAACAATCCCTTTTTTATTTTTAAAAATTCAATTTAATTTTAATTTCCATTCCAAATTCCTTTCCCCTTCCTTTTTCTATCTATTGAAAAGGGGGGGGGGACTATTACAAATATGTATAGAGATGCAAAGCAAATTTCCACTCAGGCCATGTTCTAAGAAAAAAAAAAAGAGGCAGGAAATAGGAGAAAATATGCTTCAATTTGTACTGAGTCCATCAGCTTTCTTTCTGGAAGGGGAAAGCATATTTTATCATGAGTCCTTTGGAATTGTGGAACTCTATGGGAGTTTATAGTCTATAAGGGGAGACACATATGTACATATATGTGCACATACATTCACATAGAATAAATGCACAATAAATACAAGATAGTTAAAGGGAGGAAGGCACCAGTGATCATGAAGGCCTTTGTGAAGAAGATAGTACTTGAGTTTTATCTAGAAGGAAGAGAGGTAAGTTGGAGGTGAGAAGGCAGTATGCATTTAGTATGAGGAAAGACCATGCAAGGGTAGTCTATTTCTCTGTGTGAAGAATAGATAGAAAGCCAATTTGAATATAATTGGGGAAAAATAAATATTTACCATGAAGGAAAGAAAGAAAGAAGAAAAGAAAGGAAAAGAGAGAAACAGAAGAAGGAAGGAAGAAAAGGAAAGAAAGAAACTAGGAAGGAAGGAGGAAAGAAAGAAAAGAAACAATTCCTCTGGACTATAGAATATGGGGACCAGAGTAATATATAATAATGCTGAAAACACAGGTTAGGGCCAGTTGTGAAAGACTACAAAAGTTAGACAGAAGAGTTTACAGTTGATCCTAGAAACCAAAGGGAGTTTATTGAGTAGAGGAGTATATACAAGGTCAGATCTGCCTTTTAAAAAAGTCACTCAAGCAACCTTGTGGGGTGGATGAATTGGAATGGAAGAGATTTGAAGCAGGAAGACTAAGTATTATATATTTTATGGTCTAGATGAAAGGTGATGAAAAGCTGGGAGTCATATGAGTAGAGATGGGGTCAGACATGAGCAATAACATGGCTTAGAAATGGCAAGATTTGACAACTATCTAAATATGTGGAATGAAGGCGAATGAAGGATTGAGGATAATATTGAGGTTACAACTCTAAGAAATTGTAATAAAGGTGCTACTTTTGACAAAAATAGGGACTTTTAAAAGAGAGAGGACTTCTGGGGGAAAGTCAACGAATTCTGTTTTAGACAGGCTAAGTTTCAGGTGTTGCTTGGGACAGAGTTTTGGGGAATACCAATATTTAGGAGTAATGATAAGGATGATCCAACAAAAGAAAAAGAGGGAAAAAATAGGCAGGGGGTAGGAGGAGCACTGGGAATGAGAGTGTCTTGAAAACCCAGAGAAAGGAGATTCAACTGTCAAAAGCAGCAGACAGGTCAAGGAGGAGGAAGACTGAGAAAAAGCCACCAAATTTGGTTGCTGAACAATGACATGCTCTTCCCTTCTTTACAGCACTGACCATGTGGTAGGCAACTAATATATTCTTGTTGAATGACTATCTAAATAGCAATAAAACCTAATATCAGAAATTGTTGTAATTGTTGTATATATTGATTGTTAATTTTTCTTCCTTATAATGGAGATATCAGTAAATTTCTTTAATGTAAAATCCCAAAGTAGGGGAAAGAGTATAGATTTTGGGTCTGTTGTTGGGCCCCAAAGCAAAAGGATTTTTTTTTCTTTTGCTGAGGCAATTGGGATTAAATGATTTGCCCAGGGTCATACAACTAAGTTTCTGAGGGCAGATTAGAACTCAGGTCCTCCTGACTTCAGGGCTGATTCTCTATTCACTGTACCATCTAGCTTTAATTTAAAATTAAAAAATCCCTTTTATTTATGGACAGACATTTGATTAAATATGTTAAGTTGTCCAGGGTACTGAGAGAAAGGAAAATTAATAGGCAAATAAGACAAGAAAAGCAGGCCATACAAAAAGTATCTTGGACGCTAAATGTTTGCTGTACAAGAAGAAGATGGAGGTATATTTAGATTCTAAAATCACCCTAGAAACCTAATTTTGAAAAAAATTTTTTTTACCTTGGCAGCAACTGAAAAACTTTCCATTTTCTCAAATTAAAATCCTTTAAAGGAAGAGATACAAAACAAAACAAAACAAGATGGAGTTACCTTTGCCTTAATTTTGTTAAGAGACAAGTGCCTGTCTGATCATGACTTTGGTGATTAAGAAACTAACTTTCTCAATGAAAGCCACTTCCTCTCCTGAGAGGACCTCTTGAAAAAGAGAACAAAAGCCAGAGCAAAAAGCACACTCAATTTCTTTATCCTTCAAGAAAAAAGTGAGCTGCCCAAAGGACATTAGAAAGGAGTGATGAAATACATTCATATATCAAAGTCAAGAAGGGAATGGAGAGAAAATGCATTGTCAATAAACATTTGTTGAATGGCTGTAAGACTCTCTAAATGCCATAATAGCAAAACTAAAATTATTAGGTGGTACACCACAGTGTGTGGAGTGCTGGATTTAGACTAAGGAAAACCCGAGTTCAAATCCATTTTCAGATATTTATTTAGCTCTGTGGCTGTGGGCAAGTCATTTAGCCTCCCTCAGCCTCAGTTTCCCTATTTGTAAAAAAAAGTAAAAAAAAATTACTAAGATATCATGAGGATAAAATGAAATTTTTGTAGAGTATATTGTAAACCTTAAATTCTATATAAATGCTAGAAGTAGCAGTAGTGATAGTGTTAGTAAGTAATAGTAATAATAGTAGAAGTAGCAATAGCAGTAGTAGTAATTGAAGTAGTGATAGTGATGATGGAAAAATAGTAGTGATAACAGTAGTAATGGAAGTGGTATTGGTGATGGTGATAGTAATTACTATTTGTGTGATGGTGGAAGTTATATCATTTCCCGAAGCCTGCTTCTTCATCTTCAGGATGGGGACAATAATAACAATATCATGGTTATTGGAAAGAAAGTACTTTGTAAATTTAAAGGACTTTAAAAATATTATAATTATTGCTAAGGAATTTGAAGGCAGCTTTTGGTTTTCTGCCAGCAGAGCCATTCAACATCAAACCTCCATCTCTAAGGATACAGGGTGGGGATCTCTATAAGTACAGAATTAAACAAATTCTTAGCAATATGACTTGTGGGAGAGGGAGAGAAAACAGCAACTTCTGCTGTGAATAACACATCCTCCAGGGATGAAGGCGGGTGTGCCAGCCAGGCTTTTTGGGAGCCAAATCTTCTGTATAGCAATGAGTATCCAGGGAGTCATCAAGAGACAAAATCTAGCATGTTGGCCAAACCTTGGCCCAAGGGGCTGTCACTAAGGGGTGGAGGGAAAATTCATTTTAGAACACGTGAACAGTAAGGAACCTTAGAAATCTCCTTAAGCCCATCATTCACAGGTAGAGTTGAATAAGAGAGCGGACAGAATTAGCACACAGGTCAGCCTCCTTGCTAGATTTTGAACCAGGTAGGGTGGTACAATGGAGAGTATTAGACCTGTAGTGGGGAAAAACCTGGATATCTAGACAAGTCTCTGAATTTCTCCCAATCTCAGTTTCCTCATCTGTAAAATGGGAATAATAATTCCTTCCTCCCACAGTTGTTAGGAATATGAAATGAGTGAATAGATTAAAAAGCTATATAAATCTTGGTTATTATTATTATTATGAGTAACTTCTCATAAGGGATGCTTCATTTATGTTTATTATCAATGAAAAAAAATAAGCAAGTGATTTTCTCTTCAGACTTATCTATTTAAAACATTGGAGAGAACAATTAAGACTGTATACAGCACTTTGTTTTCAGAGCAATTATTTCAGGTTTTTCCATAACAACCAAGTAAAGTAATGAAGAAAGTATTATCCCACTAGACAAATTAGAGAAATTACCTATAGAGAGGCTCAGTGATTTGTTCAAAAGTTTATAATTAATTAGTTGGGAAGACTAGGAGTGAAATCAAAGTCTCCAATGCTCTAACAGGCTATATGGTCAAAGGCTTACTGGTGCTCAGTGAGATCAATTAAGTGGAGAACGAAGCTGCCAAATTGATATTTCGAGAATACAGATATGGTCAGCACTTCCATTCAGAAACTTTCAATAGGTCCCTACTGCCTCTAGGATGATGCATTGGGAAAAAAATTATCAGCTTGGCTTTCAAATGTCCCTACTCTCTGGTCCCCCGCCCACCTTTTTAATTTTATTTCATCATATTCCTTTTCACACACTCAATTCCAGACAAATAGGACTGTTTCCTCTCAGAGCTTTTGAACAGGTGATTCCCCTGTGCCTTGGAGAATCTCTAGCTTCCTTTAAAACCATATTCAAGTATTATGGCCTACACAAAGCCTTTCCTGTTCCCCTGTGATTAGTGCTCTCTCCTTAAGATCACTTTGTCTATATTTTCTATTTACTTGTCAGAGTACACTTTGTCTCCTGGTGGAATTAAGTCCCTTAAAAGGTAGGGATAATTTCATTCTGGCTCTTTGAATTTCCATCTCCCAGCAAAGCACCTTCCACATAATAAGTATTTAATGAAGCTTTGCCTTAATGGATTAAAGACTAAGGGAGACTTTGAGGGAATCAAGTAAGAAAAACAACAACAGTAAAGGTTAAAATTAAGTTAGCAACTTCAGCGGGAAGGCTTTGGGATTCTATTTAATTATCTATCCTGGAATTTCTGATTGAAAGTGATACTAATGTAGAGGAAGGATAGCTACTCCTTGGGCAAAACTGCACTAGCTATGTAAGTAAAAGCAAGAACTGTCTTTGAAAGAACTAAGAAAAGCAAGACAGTCGGGAAGAGACTACTCTGAAGGTTTAATTCATGGTGACTAAGTCTTGATTTTGACAGGGGACTTTAGGGAAAGATAATGGCAGATATTGGAGTGTGTGGGGCAGAATATAAATGAACACTAGAAGGTTCATAAAGTGGACTTTGGGGCTCTTGGAGGTTTAACAGCATTAAAATAAGTCACAAAATAATTGAGGAACAGCATAGTGTAATGCTGATAAATTAATAAATGCTTTATCATTCATTCATCAATTTGTTTGCTACCTCTGTAACTGGTCTACAGTCTTTCCTTCTAAAAACTAAGGGAGGGGATAGAGAAACCAGATTTTCACACCCATCATCTCTGCTCCCAGGGAGACAGATGCTGGGAGAATCACTTGAGTTTGTGATTCTGAATGGCAACAGGGCCAAAGCCAATGGGATGTCTGAGCATTCATATGGTGAGCCCCCAGGAGTGGGAGGATATTGGGGGATGGGAAGTTGTCTAAGGAGAGGTGAATTAGCAGGGATTGGAAATGAAGTTCAAGGCTTTCATGCCAATTTATTGGTACTTCCAGCCTAGGTGAGACAGGGAGACAGCCTTCCAACAACCAGCCAAATAAACAGACTGAATTAGATTGTTCTGAGCCTGTAAAACCCACACATATCCCTGTTTCCTGTTTGCAAAGTGGAGATGATATTTTTAATACACACCAGAAAGGACAGTTATGAGGGAAATCACTTTGTAAATTTTAAAACGTGTACATTATTACTGCTAGTGCTTCTCCTTGCTGCTGCTGCTGCTACTACTAATTACTGCTGCTATTGCTGCAACTACTAACACTATTGTTGCTGTTACTACTGTAAACTAATGCTGCTGTTAACTACTACTACTAACTACTGCTGCTGCTACTACTAACTACTAACTGCTGCTGCTATTATCATTATTGCTGCTACTACTAATTACTGCCACTGCTACTAACTACTAACTGCCACTGCTACCATTAACGATTGCTGCTGCTACTAACTGCTGCTGCTCCTATTACTAACTACTACTGCTGCTACTACTCATTACTGCCGCTGCTGCTACTACTCATTACTGCCGCTGCTGCTATTAACTATTGATGTTCCTACTACTAACTACTGCTGCT
>JAJPUD010033041.1:293-11581 GCA_023553655.1 Myrmecobius fasciatus
GTACTCTATGTGTATCATTACCTGGAGGAAGAGAACACTAAGAGTGATTTCTCATATAGACTCCTGTATCTTATCATACTGCTAGAGATGCTAAATAAAGAGGTTTTAACCAATTCTGTGTCATAGACTTCTTTAGCAGTCTACTGAAATTTATGAACCATATAGGATGTTTTTAAATACATAAAATAAAATACACATGAATACACAGAAAATTGATTATATTAAAACTTAGTTATCAGTTTTTTTTAACAAGTTCACAAATGCCAGGTTAAGAAATTTTGTGCTACAACTTGTCAAGTATTTTAATATTAATAACATGTAGTAGACTTCCTGCCATCTAGGGGAGAAGAGGAGACTGGGGGTAAAACTTGTTACGGAAAGCTTTGTAAAGATCAATGCTGAGGAACTACCCATACATATGCTATACAAATAAAAAGCTTTAATAAAAAAAATTTAAAAAAAAAGAATTTTTGTGCTAAAAAGTAAACAAAAAATCATCATTTCTCAAGATAATTTTAGGAGAGTGTGCTTCATTGGAATGAACTGTCTTGGGAGGAAGGGGGTTTTCCCTTATTAGAAGTCATCAAAGAGAGGCTGAATGACCCCCTGGTCAGTTTTATTATAAAGAAGGATACAAGTTGGACTAGATGTCCTCTGAGGTCCCTTCCAACAGTGAGATTCTTTAACTCTGTATGTCAGTAAGCATGTGAGATTTGTTACTGAAATTGCATTATTTCATTTTTAATATTATTTCATACATGTATAACCTATATGAGATTGCTTGTCACTTTGGGGAGGGGAAAGAGAAGGGTGGAGAAAAAGATGGAAATCAAAATCTTATAAAAGTAAATGTTGAAAACTATCTTCACAGATAATTAGAAAAAATAAAATACTATTAAGTGGAAAAAATATAAAATACTTAAATCAATAAGACTTATGTGATATTAAAAAAAGAAAATGTAATATTTCAAAACACATCAAGTATGCCAAGTAGAGATATACATTCAATTTTAGAGCAAGTCCTCAATTTCTTCTTGTTCCTTTTTGGATACCACAAAGGTTCTGCAGTTTCATTAGTGTGGCTGCCCACTCTACCACTGCAGATGACAACTCCTCCATGCTTTAATATAAAGATTCCTCAAATTCTGGACATGTTGAGTTTGAGATGTCATATAATTTCCAGAATGGAATTTAAAGAAGAAATTAGGAATATACATTGGTGAATCATTAGGATAAAGGTGATAATTGAGGTCATAGGAGTATATGAAATATAGGAAAAATATGAAATACAATATAGGAAGAACTATGAAATATAATATAGGAAGAAGAGAGAAAAGCAAGAGCAGTCCTTTGGAGTACTGAATTTGGCATGCAGTCAGTGTTATTTTTTCAGTGCATACAAACATCTATATTGGTTCTATAGATGTTAGTACACCCCTCCAAGGTTGTCTTTTATCCCTTTTATATGTATTTTGTATATATACCTAGAAGCACATACATTTATATAATGAATATTACATGTGAACATACATGTTGGAATGTAAAGTTCTTGAAGGCAGGGATTATTTTCACCTTTTCTTTGTTTCTCCAGCACTTAACACAGTCCCTGGCATATATTTAAATTCATAATAAATGTTTGTAAATTAATTGATTGACTCTTCTCTTTAGTATTGGAAAAGATTGAGAAAATGAAATAGTATCGAACTGTGTAAGGCTCTTAAAAGAGGTGCCACTATACAAAAGAAAAGACATCAGAGATTTCCTTTTCTAATTTTTTTTTAGTCTTTTTTAGCCCATGATAGTAAGTTGTCTAGACCAGGGATGTGAAATGGATACCTGAAGTTGTATATTAACTTAGAAAACAAATTGACATTATCTGTGTTTCATTGTAATCACTCTAGTGTATCAAGAGTCTGAGATTGAAACAACTGAACAACAGCAATGTTTCCTTGTATCTTTAATTTTTATAAACATTTCTCAATTATCTTTAATTAGGTCTGGGCTGCACTCAGGGTCATTGAAGACCTGCAGTCTCCAACCACTCAAGATTCCTTTGGCTATAGAAAATCACATGTTTATTACATATTTCTTTTTTAATTAATATATCAACACATTAAAATAAGAACTACATTTAAATCTGATACATGTGGCATAGGGGTGTTTTGGCCCATATGTTGGTAGTGTTTGACACCTTTGGGCTAGCTTAACAAAATGGCAGTACAACTACTATCAAATCAGTTTGACACCTATGTAATGGATTGGAGAAAGGAGAGAATGAGAAAGGGATGCCAATTAGTAAGCTATTTCATTAATCCAAATGGAAATAATTCAAGCCTAAACTAGCATGGATGGTGGCTAGATAAGAATGGAGGAAGCAGGTATAAGAGATATTTTGGAAGTAGAAATGATGACACTTAGCAAATTCTCATGCAGCTAGTAGTAGTAGTACTATTAGTATTTTATAAATTAAGGGCCAGGGTCTGACAACAAGTGATTTGTAATCTAGGAATCAAAGAGTGGGGAATATGGTCTGTCATGGAGCTTATCTCCTATATACTTGCATCTCTTTATCTTCCAATACTCCTCAATTTTGTCCCTTTCTCCACAATACAAATTCCCCTCCACCATTTCTGCACAGGAATCTACTTTAAGTGCTACCTGAGCTCTACAAGCAGCAACTGAACAGATGTCATTGAGGAAGTTCCTTACTCACAACTTCTATGGTTCCCTATACTGCCCCAATATCTCATGCTTAGATCAGGGACATTTCAGAGGGCAGCAGTTAGTGAGATAAATGATTCACACATCGAACAATGTCATTCCTTTATTCAGTCACCTTTTTCTGATCTAGGATCATATATTTCTTTCTTTTTATCCTGTTACATTTTTTTAAATTTTATAATGCACATAGTATAGTAGTAGATATAAATAATTCATAAGCAAATATACCCATAGAGTGTTTTACCAAAAAAAAGTTATACAATTAAAAAACTTTGGAAACCATTTAGGCTAGATTGGAGTTTGTTAAACAGGGACTGGTAAAGTTGTTTTTGAAACTATTTTGATAGCAATAGTTCAATAAATTTTTTTTTCTTTTGCAGTGCTATGTATTTTATTTTATGCATTTAAAAACATTATTGTGAGAAGGGATCCAAAGATTTTATCATACTGACGAAGGGGTCCATGACACAAAAATAGTTAAGAACTCTTGGTCTAGACCATTGCCTTTGCAAGTGAATATTTTAAATAGGAACCATTTTTCTAGTGGAATCATTCATTAAATTGCTTCTAAGCATATTTTCAGCCTTTGGGAATAAAAAAAAATTAAAAGCTGGAGCTCTATGAAGTATAAATAGAAGAAAGTTATTTTTTCTCAGTTTCATTTGCCTTTGTCAAGTAATATCTGACCATAAACTTTTTTAAAAAAAGAATATCATTATTTATTTATTTTAAACAGAGAAAATATTTTTGACTTTCAAATTTGCCCTCTTCTACTCATCGTTCAACCCACTGAAAAGGAAAGCAAAATATTATCAATTACACATGTGAAATAATGCAAAATATATTTCCATATTAGTCCTGTGGTAATAAAAAAGCAAGAAAAATAAAGTGAGAAAATTATACTTCAAATTACACTCAGAATTCATCAATTCTGTCTGGACAAGGAAAGCAATTTTTTTATTATGAGCCTTTTGGAATTGTCTTAGATCATTGTATTGATAGAGTAGCTAAGTTTTTTATGAACATAAACTCTCTCTCTCTCTTTTTTTTAATAAGAGCTTTTTATTTTCAAAATCTTTGTAAAGATAGTTTTTCAACATTTCTCCTTGCAAAACCTGGTGTTCCATATTTTTCTCCCTCTCTTCCCCTCACCCTCTCCTCTACATAGCAAGGAATCCATTTTATATTAAGCACATGCAATTCTTCTATACATATATTCGTATTTATCATGCCTCACAAAAAAAATCAGATCAAAAAGATAAAAAACTTAAAAAAAAAGCAAGCAAAAAACAACAATGAAAAAAAAGGTGAAAATATTATATTGCGATTTACATTCAGTTCCCATAATCCAATTTCTGGATGCAAATGACTCTCTCCATCACAAGTCTGTTGGAATTGGCCTGAATCACCTCATTGTTGAGAAGTCATGTCCATTAGAGTTGATCATCACATAATCTTGTTGTTGTATACAATGTTCTCTTAGTTCTATTCACTTCACTTAGCATCAGTTCATGTAAGTCTCTCCAGGCCTTTCTGAAATCATCCTGCTGATCATTTGTTATAGAACAATAATATTCCGTAACATTCATATACCATAATTTATTCAGCTATTCTTCAGCTAATAGTCATACACTCAGTTTTCATGAGCCTAAGCTCTTGCTGTTAGGATAATTGCTTTAAAATACAATTATTCTGTATCATTTTGTGATGTTTTAGTAAAGATTCTTATTTGTCTTTAGAGTTCTTAAGTTTTATCCCTTTGTGGTAGCCAGTTTTTATCTACATCTATATTGCTTCTTTGTTTCTTACTGACTTTTTTAAAATTTTATTTGCATAACATGTGTGGGTAATTCTTCAACAATAACCCTTACATAGCTTTCTGTTACAAATTTTTCCCCCCAACTCCCCACCCCTCCCCTAGATGGCAGGATATCCACTACATGTTAATTATGTTAAAATATTGGCAAATTGAATATATGTATACATATTTCCATACTTATCATTGTTGTGCAAGAAAAATCTTATCTACACAAAAGATATATCAGATAAAGCAAACACAATGTAAGCAAACATCAATCAAGGAGTATGGGTGTATATGGCTTTCTTCAGTGAACAATTGGAGGTGGTTTGAAACATTTCATTGTTGAAGAGAGCCATGTCCATCAGAATTGATCGTCATATAGTACTGTTGTTGCCGTGTATAATGATCTCCTGGTTCTGCTCATTTCACTCAGCATCAGTTCATGTAAGTCTCTCCAAGCCTCTCTGAAATCATCTTGCTGGTCATTTCTTATAGAGCAATAATATTCCATAATATTCATATACCATAATTTATTCAGCCATTCTCCAATTGAAGGGCATCTATTCAATTTCCAGTTTCTAGCCACTACAAAAAGGGCTGCCACAAACATTCTTGCACATGTGGGGCCCTTTCTTTCCTTTATGATTTCTTTGGGATATAAGCCCAATAGAAATGCTGCTGGGTCAAAGGGTATGCACAGTTTGATAGCTTCTTTGTTTCTTTTTACAGAAACCAGTCATCAGGCCCTCCAGAATATGCCTAAAGTTCTCCGAGATGTGGAAGCCCTTAAACAGGAGGCATCTTTCCTGAAGGAACAAATGATTCTTGTCAAGGAAGATATTAAAAAATTTGAACAAGATACAGCTCAGTCAATGCAGGTATTCATAGAAATAAATGTAGGATTAGAAAATAGTCCAACTCTTTAATTTTACAAATGAGAAAACCAAAGCCCAGATAGATGAGCTAACTTACCCAAGGGCACACATTTGGCAGAACTAAGACCAGGACTGATTTCTCTTAAATCCCAAGCTAGTTTTCTTTCTACTCTGTTTCACCTTGAAAAATCTAAAATACTATAAAAGATACAGATATAGATGACATTTCTTTTCAGTACAATAAATGAATAAGGATTCCCACTTTTGGAAAAGAGTACATTGCCATGTCCTGACAGTGATGCTAATGAATTCTTGTATTTTGATGCCTTGAATAAGTGTCAGTTTAAGATGATCCATTCTTTTATATTAGATAAAACAAGGCACTCTGGGTATAGCACAATAAAGTAGTGGGAAGAATGCTGAATTTACAGTCCAGAGATTTGCCTTAGAATAATTGCATCATGCCTTACCTACTCTTCACATTAAAATTCTTCTTCATTTGTCCCATCTTTGCTTTTTTTGTTCCATTTGATTGAAAAACGGGCACCTGTTCTTACCAGAGTTAATCCCTACACTTGTGATTTTTTCTCTAATTCCTGCCTGTTTCATCTAGGGGTTTCTCTTTTGAACCTCCATCCCTTCTTTTTCTCTCATCTCAAGTCTTTGCTTATTAATTCAGTACTTCTCTTTTGCTTAAATATATGTCCAGGTCTCCCCCCACCCTTAAAAACTTGTTTAACCCTAATATCCCTGAAACACTGTTGTCTTGTAGCTCTTTTTCTGTTTGTAGCCAACCTCCTAGAAAAAAGGTTTTTTATGGTCATTATTGCCATTTTCTTACTTTCTACTTCCTTCTTAGTTCCTTGAATTCTGCCTTCCACTCCCAGCACTGAAATTAAACTGCTTTCTCTAAGATTATTAGTAGTTTCTTAATTACCAAATCTGATAACCTTTTTCTCTTTCTTCATTCTACTTGATTTCCCTGAAACTTTTGACACTGTTGGTTTTCTCCTTTTTCTGGATGGTGTCTCTTTCCTTTGCTTCTATAACACTATTTTTTTTTCTCAGTAGTAATTTATTTTTCCAAATACATGTAAAGATAGTTTTCAGCATTTGTTTTGTAAGATTTTATGTTCCACATTTTGTTTCCCTCCCTCCCTTCCTTCTCTCTCCCCAAGGCAGCAAGCAATCTTAATGTTGGTTATACATATAAAATCCTTTTAAATATATTTTCATACTTGTCATGTTGTGCAAGAAAAATCAAACCAAAAGGGAAAAGAAACCCACAAGAAAGAAAAAGCAAACAAAACAAAACAATAAGGTGAAAATACTATGCTTCAATCCACATTCAGTCTCCATAGTTCTGTTCTTTCTCTGAACGTGGCATTTTCCATCCTAAGTTTATTGGAATTGTTTTGGATCACTAAATTGCTGAGAAGAGCTGAATCTATCATAGTCTATCATCACATAATCTTGCTGTTATTATGTACAGTATTCTCATTTCACTCAGCATCAGTCTTTCTAGGCTTTTCTGAATTCAGCCTGCTCCTAATTCATATAGAACAATATTCCATAAGATTCATATGCCATAACTTATTCAGCCATTCACCAACTCTTCCACATCCATTCAATTTCCAGTTCCTTGCTGCTACAAAAAGAACTGCCACCAAACATTTTTGTACATGTGGGTCCCTTTCCCTTTTTTATGATCTCTTTGGGATATAGACCCAAGATACAGACCTTGCTGGATCAAAAAATATGCCGTTTTATAGCTCTTTGGGCATAGTTCCAATTTGCTCTCCAGAATGGTTGGATCTGTCCACAATTTTTACTAACAATGCATTAGTCTCCTGGTTTTCCCACATATCCTCCAACATTCATCATTATCTTTTCCTGTTATCTTTACCATCCTGATAGATGTGAAGTGGTACTTCAGAGTTGTCTTAATTTGAATTTCTCTGACCAATAGTGATTAAGAGCATTTTTAATGCCATAATTTATTATAACCATAACATGACATAACCATGATTCTAAATATATAAAATTTAGATATAAATTATATAAATATAATTTCTTCATCTGAAAAGTGTTTGTTCATATCCTTTGACCATTCATCAACTGGGGAATGACTTGTATTCTTATAAATTTGACTCTATATATTTTAGAAATGTGACCTTTATCAGAAACACTGGATGTAAAAATTGTTTCCCAGATTTCTGCTTCCCTTCTAATCTGGGTTTCATTGGTTTTGTTCGGGCAAAACCATTTTATTTCAATGTAATTAAAGTTATCCATTTTGCATTTCATAATGTTCTCTAGTTCTTTGGCCATAAATTCTTCCCTTCTCCAAAGATCTGACAAGTAGACTATCCCATCTTCTTCTAATTTGCTTAGAGTATCATCTTTTATATCTACATCATGATCCCATTTTGACCTTATCTCATATCCTTCTAGGATATGAGATGTTGATCTATGCCTACTTTCTGCCATGTTATTTTCCAGTTTTCCCAGCAACTTTTGATAAATAGTTAATTCTTATCCCTGGATAAGCTGGAGTCTTTGGGTTTATCAAACAGTAAATATGACTATTGGATCTTGTGTATCTAACCTATTCCATTGATCCACTATTCTGTTTCTTAGTCAGTAGCAAATGGTATAACCCTACTCTTTCTTGATTCTCCTCCCAACTCTTTTACTACTCCTAAGTGTTGTCACCATATATATTTGTCCTGAACTTTCTTCTCTTCTCTTTGCTCTTAATCTTATCTGCTCCAATATGTTCAGATATCATCTTTTTGTAGATGATTATCAGATCTTTATATCTAGTCCTCATCTTTCTCTCCTGAATTCCAGTGCTGTATTATAAATTGCTTGTATCTAGGTACTACAGATATCTTAAACTCCGAATGTATAATATGGAACTCATGTTTTTTTCAAATCTGTTTCTCTTCCAAACTTCTCTATTTTTTGTGAATGGTACCACCATTCTTAAAATCTCCCAGATTTACAGCCTTAGAATACTCATGAGCCCTTGACTCTTCTATGTCCATTCAGTTTCTAAAGCTTGTCAATTTTACTCCTGTATCATCTTTTGTATCACCGAAGCAGAGACAGGAGGTAGTATATCCCAGGTGGGTCAAACGTGCTACCATTTTGACCACCATCTTTCCTTAGACCTCAATGGAGTCATCCCAGGACACTGAAGCCAAGGGCCTTGGAAGTTCCAGTTTCCCACAAAACACAATTTCTGCTTCCAGCCTGGACCTCTTAGTCACCATGTCACTTCGAAGGGAACAGTCACTTCAAAGAAGGAGCTCATCTTCATTGCTATCACCACCATCTCTGATGACAAATTACCATTTTTGGAAAGCCCCAACAACCCCAGGAACAAAACTTCCTTCAGAATTCTGATCCTGGGCGGAGCCAAGATGGCGAACTGCAGACAGCTTTCTCTGTGAACTCCTTTGGGACCTTCCCTCAAACCCAGACAAAGTGAGCCTTCGAACTGGTTTGTGAGTGAAGGCTCCACCAAACATTTGGATTACAACGCACTTCTATCAAAAATCTACCTGGAAAGAACTCCGGAGAAGGTTAGCCTCAGGGGAAATCGGCCCCTGGTGGCGATCAGACTCCAGCCGGGGCGGAAGTCAGGGCTGCGGTAGAGGGCCGGATTTAAGGCACCCAGGAAGCCCCTGGGAGACGCCTGGGCCACTTTGCTCTGCTTGCAGGCAGGTGCTTTGACAGATCTGCCTTTGGTAAAGGGTGGATCGAGAGAAACTGAAAACGTGGTCTAGCCCGACCAGCCTCAGTCCTGAAGTCAACTCGGCAAACTGCCCCAGGGCAAATACAAATCGTTGCAGTTTTCTCTGTTTTTGACCAATATCCCAACTTTAAACCATGAGCAAGAAGCAGAAGAGAGCTCTCACCATAGAAAGCTTTTACGCAGAAAAAATAGAACAGTCCCCAGATCCTGACATTATGAAAAAAATCCCAGATGAAGCCACAAAGGCAGACTTAAGTTGGTCTCCCTTTCAGAAGGCTTACCTGGATGATTGCATTAAGAATCTCAAAAGAGAGCTAGAAGAAGAATGGGGAAATAAATTGAGATCAGGGCAACAGAAATATCAAAAACTGGAAAATAGGACTGGTGAATTGGAAAAAGAAAACAGTTCATTGAAAAACAAAATTGGTGAATTGGAAAAAATCACCAACTCACTGGAAAATAAAAATGGTGAACTGAAAAACAAAATTGGTGAATTGGAAAAAGACAACAATTCACTGAAAAACAAAATTGGTGAATTGGAAAAAGACAACAATTCACTGAAAAATAAAACTGGCAAAATGGAAAAAGAATGCATTGAATCAGAATTCTGATCCTACTTCCAGCTCTCATTGTTATCATCCTGGGAAAAAACTCACGTGGGGAGAGTTTATGGCAACTGCTTCTGCAGATGCTGAGGTTTTTAAGGAGCAACAGTTACTGAAGACAAAGAAGAGAATGTTCTTGCCACCAAAGGCCTCACCATTGTAAGATGGTTCACCATCACATACAGATATGATTTTTCAAGGGAAAAGTAATGAAAAAAGATGCAGTACCATTAGTTTTATCCTTCACACTAAGAAAGATGGGACCTTTCCATATGATTTGACCAAAACTTCTATTATATGTTGTTTCCACTTTAGAATTTGAGTTCCTTGAGAGGGGGAACTGTCGTTGATTTTCTCTTTGTTTCACCAATACTCAGCATGCATTTAGTTTAGTAAGTATTTAATAGGGACACATGGGATATCCAGGGAGGACTAGCATCTCTGGTATAAGGGCTTGGTGAACCCTTTTCAGCTTTGTTCATCCACCTTTGGTCTTCAGCCATATCTGGTTCTCACCTGTGGCTCCAAGATGCTTGTAGCATGCACATGCATGTAGGGTAACACCCTAAATACACTCTCATACTGATAAAATGTCAGTGCAGACAGGCTAAATCAGGTTGAGGGTAACTGACAGGTCTCACATCTGTTGGTGAGTTAGGGAAATGCTACCCCAAGCATGTGAAGACTTCCTCCAGTGGAATGAGTGGATGAGAGAAGTTTGTTCACACATGACCACAAAGGTGCTGAAGTAGGTGCTATGGCATGCTTAAAACTTGGTTAGACATCAAAGACCCAAGGTCATTCCTAACATCCTGGGCTATTATCAGTCATATTGACTTTTGATTTGCTGCTGGACTTCAATGATTCTGGAAGGGAGTAAGGCTTATGATTTTGAACAACTCTGCCTTACTTAAATCCAGTTCATACTTAAGATAAGACATAACCCTGTGATGTTATTGGTACTCTTCAAAAAATGAAACACAAACAACAAATTTTTAATAAATGCATTCATTCATTTATTCAGCCTCTGTCCTCATTCAAACCTTTAACACTTCTTGCCTAGTCTATTACAATAGACTCCTGGTTTGCTTTCTTCAGTTTCTCTTGTCTGTGATCCATTTTCTACCGAGCTGTCAAATAGATATTTCTAAAATATAGATCCAAGGATATCATTCCTCTTGTTTCCCAAGTCTTCAGTAGCTCTTAATGCTTCTTGGATAAACACAGACTCCTTTTTCATTTAACGCTTTATATGAAGGGGCTATTGGATGGCACAGTGGATAGAGCACCAGCCCTGAAGTCAGGAGGACCTGAGTTCAAATCTGGTCTCAAACACTTAACACTTCCTAGCTGTGTGACCCTGGCCAAGTCACTTAACCCCAATTGCCTCAGCAAAAACAAAACAAAACAAAAAACAAAAAATTAAAGCTTTATATGATTTGGAAGATGCTGGGTGATTTTTTAAAAATTTTAATTAAAAAAAATTTGTCATTGGTACTATGAAAGGAATTCCTACATTTTCT
>JAJPUD010033043.1:744-11580 GCA_023553655.1 Myrmecobius fasciatus
CAATGCAGTTGAAATGTATTTAACATTGAGGACTTCCTTTGTCAAATGTATTAAGAAATTCCTTCGGATAAACTCAACACCAAGCATAAGATAACTCGTGAAACAGCGATGTAGGAAAAGTAGGAAATAGGATGAAATGAAATGCCTGCAGGAGAATGTCGTCTTCAATGCATGGAAGCATTGCTGTCAAGAGTAACCTACTTTTTCAGTTTCTGAACCTATGTTCTACCTTAACAACATGAAATTCTGAAATATAAAGCATCCCTTTTAAAAGGAATGCTGTACATCCCGAAAGCATTCAGATGAATTGAGATTCACTCAATGTATCTTATTGGCAAAGAAAAGGAAGAAAAGGAAAGCAAATGTTATTAATAAACAGAATACATTAAAGCTTTCTCTTATTTTGCACTATTTCTTAAGGAGATATTCTGTGCATTGAAATCTTCCATGTATTCACCACGGAAGCGTATACTACGTAGTTGAAATGTATTTAACATTGACAAATTCCTTTATCAAATATATTGAGAAATACCTTCAAATAAATTGAACACGAAGCATAAGAGAACTCATGCAACAGTGATTTAGGAAAAGTAGGAAAGAGGAAGAAATGAAATTCCTGCAGGAGAATGTCGCGTTTAATGCATTGGAAGCATTGCTGTCGATTGTGGCCTCCTCTTTCAGTTTCTGAAGCTACATTCTACTATAACAAAACGAAAATCTGCAATTTAAAGCATTCCTCTTAAAAGGAATGCTGAACATCCTGAAAGCATTCAAATGAAATGAGATTCACTCAATATATCTTATTGGCAAAGAAGAGGAAAGAAAGGAAAGCAAATGTTGATAATAAACATAATCCATTGAACCTTTCTCTTCTTTTGCTACAAATGCCAAACCCATTCAAATGAAATGAGATTCACTGAGTGTATCTTATTGCCAAAGAAGAGGAAGGAATGGAAAGCAAATGTTGATAATAAACAGAATCCATTGAAGATTTCTCCTGCATTGCACTATTTCTTCAGGAGATTTAGTGTGAATTGAAATCTTCCATGCACAGGAGCATACAAAACTCATTTGAAATGTATTTAAAATTGACGACTTCCTTAATCAAATGTATTGAGAAATACCTTCCGATAAACTCAACATGAAGCATAAGAGAACTCATGCAACAGCGATGTAGGAAAAATGGGAAATAGGATGAAATGAAATTCCTGCTGGAGAATGTCGCCTTCAATAAAATAGAAGCATTGCTGTCGAGAGTGTCCTCCTTTTTCATTTTCTGAAAATACGTACTACCATAACAACATGAAATTCAACAATATAAAGCGTTCCTCTTAAATCCATTGAAGCTTTCTCCTCTTCAAACGAAGCGTAAGAGAACTCATGCAGCAGAGATCTAAGAAAAGTAGGAAATAGGATGAAATGAAATTCCTTCAGTAGTATGTGGCTTTCAGTGAATTGGAAGTATTGCTGTCGAGAGTGGCCTCCTTTTTCAATTTCTGAACCTGCATTCTACCATAACAACATGAAATTATTGAATATAAAGCATTCCGCGTAAATGGAATGCTAAACATGGCGAAAGCATTCAAATGAAATGAGATTCACTCAAAATATCTTATTTGGAAGGAAGAGGAAGGAAAGGAAAGCAAATGTTCATAATAAACAGAATCCAATAAAGCTTTCTCCTCTGTTGCACTATTTTGTCAGGACATTTACAGTGCATTTAAATCTTCCACGTATTCCACAAAGAAGAGTATACAAAGCAGTTGAAATGTATTTAACATTGAGGACTTACTTTAGCAAATGTATTGAGAGATACCTTCCGATATACTTGACACGATACATAAGAGAATTTATGCAACAACGATGTAGGAAAAGTAGGAAATAGGATGAAAGGAAATTCCCACAGGAGAATGTTGCTTTCAATGAATTGGAAACATTACTGTCGAGAGTAGACTACTTTTTGAGATTCTGAACCTTTGTTCTACATTTACATCATGAAATTCTGCAGTATAAAGCACTGCTCTTAAAAGGATTTGTATACATACCGAAAGCATTCAAATTAAATGAGATTCAGTCAATGTATCTTATTGGCAAAGAAAAAGAATTAAAGGAAAGCAAATGTTGATAATAAAGAGAATCCATTGAACCTTTCTCCTCTGTTGCAATATTTCTTCAGGAGATTGGCTGTCCATTGAAATCTTCCACGTATTCTGCATGGAAGGGTATACAAGGCAGTTGAAATGTATTTAACATTGACGACTTCCTTTATCAACTGTATTGAGAAATACCTTCAGATAAACTCCACACGAAGAATAAGAGAACTCATGCAACAGCGATTTAGGAAAAGTACGAAATAGGAAGAAATGAAATTCCTGCAGGAGAATGTTGCTTTCAATGCATTGGAAGCATTCTTGTCGATTGTGGCTTCCTTTTTCAGTTTCTGAACCTACGTTCTACTACAACAATTCAAAATTCTGCAATTTAAAGCATTCCTCTTAAAAGGAATGCTAAACATGCCGAAAGCATTCAAATGAAATGAGATTCACTCAATATATCTTATTGGCAAAGAAGAGGAAGGAAAGGAAAGCAAATGTTAATGATAAACAGAATCCATTGAAGCTTTCTCTTCTATTGCACTATTTCGTCAGGCAATTTGCTGTGCATTGAAATCTTCCATGTATTCCGCATGGAAAAGTATACAACTCAGTTGAAATATATTTACCTTTGAGGAATTCCTTTAGCAAATGTATTGAGAAATACCTTAGAAGGAATTCAACACGAAGCATAAGAGAACTCATGCAACAAAAATTTAGGAAAATAGGAAATAGGATGAAATGGAATTCCTACAGGAGAATATCGCCTTCAATGAATTGGAAGCATTCCTGTCGAGAGTAGCCTACTTTTTCAGTTTCTGAACCTACGTTCTACATTAACAACATGAAATGATGCAATATAAAACATTCCTCTTAAAAGGAATGCTATGCATGCCAAATGCATTCAAATGAAATGAGATTCACTCAATATATCTTTTTGGCAAAGAAGAGAAAGGAAAGCAAAACAAATGTTGATAGTAAACAGAATCCATTTAAGCTTGCTCCTCTGTTGCACTATTTCTTCAGGAGATTTGCTGTGCATTGAAATCTTCCATGTATTCCACAAGGAAGAGTATACAATGCATTTGAAATGTATTTAAAATTGAGGACTTCCTTTGTCAAATGTATTAAGAAATACCTTCGGATAAACTCAAAACGAAGCATAAGAGAACTCATGCAACAGCAATGTAGGAAAAGTAGGAAATAGGATGAAGTGAAATTCCTGCAAGAGAATGTAGTCTGCAATGCATGGAAGTATTGCTGTTGATAGTAACCTACTTTTTCACTTTCTGAACCTACGTTCTACCTTAACAACATGAAATTCTGAAATATAAAGCATTCCTCTCAAAAGGAATGCTGTACATCCCGAAAGCATTCAGATGAAATGAGATTCACTCTGGGAAAGAATAAGAAGGAAAGGAAAGCAAATGTTATTAATAAACAGATTTGATTGAAGCTTTCTCCTATGTTGCACTATTTCTTCAGGAGATTTGCTGTGCATTGAAATCTTCCATGTATTCCGTACGGAAGAGTATAGAATGCAGTTGAAATGTATTTAACATTTACGACTTCTTTTATGAAATATATTGAGAAATACCTTCAGATAAACTCAACACTAAGGATAAGAGAAGTCAAGCAACAGCAATGTACGAAATGTAGGAAATAGGATGAAATGAAATTCCTACAGGAGAATGTTGCCTTCAAAGAATTGGAAGCATTGCTTTCGACAATGGCCTCTTTTTTCAGTTTCAGGTCCTACGTTCTACCATAACAGCACGAAATTCTGCAATATAAAGCATTCCTGTTAAAAGGAATGCTACACTTGCCGAACGCATTCAAATGAAATGAGATTCACTCAATATATCTCATTGGCAAAGAATAGTAAGGAAGGAAAACAAATGTTATTAATAAACAGAAACGATTGAAGCTTTCTCCTATGTTGCACTATTTCTTAAGGAGATTTGCTGTGCATTGAAATCTTCCATATATTCCTCACGGAAGAGTATACAATGCATTTGAAATGTATTTAACATTGAGGACTTCCTTTAGCAAATGTATTGAGAAATACTTTCAGATAAACTCAAAAAGAAGCATAAGAAAAATCATGCAAAAGCGATGTAGGAAAAGTAGGAAATAGGATGAAATGAAATTCATGCAGGAGAATGTCGCCTTCAATGAAATGGAAGCATTGTTGTCGAGAGTGGCCTCCTTTTTCAGTTTCTGAACCGACGTTCTACATTAACGACAGGAAATTCTGGAATATAAAACCTTCCTCTTAAAAGGAAGGCTACACATGCCGAATACATTGAAATGAAATAAGATTCACTCAATGTATCTTACTGGCAAAGAAGAGGAAGGAAAGAAAAGCAAATATTGATAATAAATAGAATCCATTAAAGCTTTCTCCTCTGTTGCACTATTTGGTCAGATTTGCTGTTCATTGACCTCTTCCATGTATTCCGCAAGGAAGAATATACAATGCAGTTGAAATATATTTAACATTGAGGAATTCCTTTAGCAAATTAATTGAGAAATACCTTAGGAGGAAATGAAACAGAAAGATTAAGAGAACTCATGCAAAAACGATGTAGGAAAAGTAGGAAATAAGATGAAATGAAATTCTTACAGGAGAATGTCGCCTTCAGTGAATTGGAAACATTGTTGTTGAGAGTTGCCTATTTTTTCAGGTTCTGACCCTACGTTCTACATTAACAACATGAAATTCTGTAATATAAAGCATTCGTCTTAAAAGCAATGCTACAGCTGCGGAACACATTCAAATGAATTGAGATTCACACAATGTATTTTATTGGGAAAGAAGAGAAAGGAAAGGAAAGCAAATGTTGTTAATAAACAGAATCCATTGAAGCTTTCTCCTCTGTTGCACTATTTCTTCAGGTTTGCTGTGCATTGAAATGTTCCATGTATTCAGGTAGGAAGAGTATACAATGCAGTTGAAATATATTTAACCTTGAGGAATTCATTTAGTAAATGAATTCTGAAACACCTTAGGAGGAACTCAACATGAAGCAGAAGAGAAAATGAAGTAGGACAAGTAGGAAATAATATGAAATGAAATTCCTACAGGAGAATGTCGCTTTCAATGAATTGGAAGCATTGTTGTCGAGAGTTGCCTATTTTTTCATTTTCTGAACCAATGTTCTACATTAACAAAATTCCTCTTAAACGGAATGCTACACATGTGGAAGACATTCAAATGAAATGAGATTCAGTCAATATATCTTATTGGGATAGAAAGGGAATTAAAGGAAAGCAAATGTTGATAATAAACAGAATCCACTGAAGCTTTCTCCTCTGTTGCACTATTTCCTCAGGGGATTGGCTGTCCATTGAAAGCTTCCACGTATTCTGCAACAAACAGTATGCAACGCAGTTGAAATATATTTAACATTGAGGACTTCATTTATCAAACGTATTGAGAAATACCTTCGGACAAACTCGACACGAAACATAAGAGAACTCATGCAACAACGATGTAGGAAAAGTAGGAAATAGGATGAAATGAAATTCTCACAGGAGAATGTCGCCTTCTATGAATTGGAAGCATTGCTGTCGAGAGTGGCCTCCTTTTTCAGTTTCTGAAACTATGTTCTACCATAACAACATGAAATTCTTGAATATAAAGCATTGCTCTTAAATGGAATGTTAAACATGCCGAAAGCCTTTAAATGCAATGAGATTCAGTCAATATATCTTATTGGCAAAGAAGAGGAAGGAAACCAAAGCAAATGTTGAAAATAAACCGAATCCATTGAAGCTTTCTCCTCTCTTGCACTATTTTTTAAGGAGATTTGCTGTGCATTGAAATCTTCCACGTATTTTGCAAGGAACAGTATACAACAGAGTTGAAATGCATTTAACATTGAGGACTTCCTTTATCAAACGTATTGAGAAATACCTTCGGATAAACTCAAAACGTAGCATAAGAAAAATCATGCAACAGTCATGTACGAAAAGGAGTAAATAGGGTGAAATGAAATTCCTGCAGGAGAATGTCGCCTTCAATGAATTGGAAGCACTGTTCTACAGAGTTGCCTATTTTTTCAGTTTCTGAACCTACGTTCTACATTAACAACATGAAATTCTGCAATATAAAGCATTCCTCTTAAAAGGAATGCTACACATGCGGAACGCATTCAAATGAAATGAGATTCACTCAATGTATGTTATTGGCTAAGAAGAGGAAGGAAAGGCAAGGAAATGTTGATAATAACCACAATCCATTGAAGATTTCCCCTGTGTTACACTATTTCTTCAGGAGATTTGCTGTGCATTGAAATCTTCCACGTATTCCACAAGGAACAGTATACAACGCCGTTGAAATGTATTTAACATTGAGGACCTCCTTTATTAAATGTATTGAGAAATACCTTCGGATAAACTCAAAACGTAGCATAAGAAAAATCATGCAACAGCCATGTGCGAAAAAGAATAAATATGATGAAATGAAATTCCTGCAGGAGAATGTCGCCTTCAATGAATTGGAAGCATTGCTTTCCAGAGTAGCCTAATTTTTGAATTTCTGATCCTACATTAACTATTTTGTCAGGAGTTTTGCAGTGCATTGAAATGTTCCACGTATTCCGCAAAGAAGAGTACACAACACAGTTGAAATGTATTTAACATTGAGGACTTCCTTTAGCAAATGAATTGAGAAATGCCTTAGGAGGAGCTCAACAGGAAGCATAAGAGAACTCATGCAAAATAGATGTAGGAAAAGTAGGAAATAAGATGAAATGAAATTCCTACCGGAGAATGTCGTCTTCAATGAATTGGATGCATTCTTGTCCAGAGTTGCCTATTTTTTCAGTTTCTGAACATACGTTCCACATTAACTACATGAAATTCTGTAATATAAAGCATTCCTCTTAAAAGAAATGCTAACAATGTCCGCAAGCATTTCAATGCAATGAGATTCAGTCAATATATCTTATTGGCAAAGAAGAGGAAGGAAAGCAAAGCAAATGTTGAAAATAAACCGAATCCATTGAAACTTTCTCCTCTCATGCACTATTTTTTCATGAGATGTGCTGTGCATTGAAATCTTCCATGTATTCCGCAAGGAAGAGTATACAATGCAGTTGAAATGTATTTAACATTGAGGACTTCCTTTAGCAAATGTTTGCAGAGATACCTTCGGATAAACTCAAACCGAAGCATAAGAGAACTCATGCAACAGCGATTTAGGAAAAGGAATAAATAGGATGAAATGAAATTCCTGCAGGAGAATGTCGCCTTCAGTGAATTGGAAGCATTCCTGTCCAGAGTAGCCTAATTTTTGAATTTCTGAACCTACATTCTACATTAACAATATGAAATTCTGCAATATAAAACATTCCTCTTAAAAGGAATGGTACATATACCGAATGCATTCAAATGAAATGAGATTCACTCACTGTATCATATTGGCAAAGAAGAGGAAGGAAAGGTAAGGAAACGTTGATAATAAACAGAATTCAATAAAGCTTTCTCCTGTGTTGCACTATTTTGTCAGGAGCTTTTCAGTGCATTGAAATCTTCCACGTATTTTGCAAGGAAGAGTATACAACGCAGTTGAAATGTATTTAACATTGAGGACTTCCTTTAGCAAACAAATTGAAAAAATGCCTTAGGAGGAGCTCAACAGGAAACATAAGAAAACTCATGCAACAGCGATTTGGGAAAAGGAGGAAATAGGATGAAATGAAATTCCTGCAGGAGAATGTCGCCTTCAATGAATTGGAAGCATTGCTATCGAACGTGGCCTCCTTTTTCAGTTTCGGAACCTGCATTCTACATTAACGACATGAAATTCTGTAATATATATCATTCCTCTTAAAAGGAATACTAAACATGCCGAAATCATTGAAAAAAATGAGATTAGCTCAATATATCTTATTGGTAAAGAAGAGGAAGGAAAGGAAAGCAAATCTTGATAATAAACAGAATCCATTAAATCTTTCTCCTCTGTTGCACTATTTCGTCAGGATATTTGCTGTGCATTGAAATCTTCTACGTATTCCGCATGAAGAGTATACAATGCAATTGAAATGTATTTAACATTGAGAACTTCCTTTAGCAAATGTATTGAGAGATACCTTCGGATAAACTCAAAAGGAAGAACAAGAGAACTCATGCAACAGCGATTTAGGAAAAGGAGGAAATAGGATGAAATGAAATTCCTACAGGAGAATGTCGCCTTCAATGAATTGGAAGCATTGTTCTCCAGAGTTGCCTGTTTTTTCAGTTTCTGAACTTACGTTCTACATTAACAACATGAAATTCTGCAATATAATGCATTCCTCTTAATAAGAATACTAAACATGCCGAAAGCATTCAAATGAAATGAGATTCCCTCATTGTATGTTATTGGCTAAGAAGAGGAAGGAAAGGAAAGCAAATGATGATAATAAACAGAATCCATTGAAGATTTCTCCTCTGTTACACTATTTCTTCAGGAGATTAGCTGTGCATTGAAATCTTCCACGTATTCCACAAGGAACAGTGTACAACGCCAATGAATTGTATTTAACATTGAGGACTTCCTTTATCAAATGTATTGAGAAATACCTTCGGATAAACTCAAAACATAGCATAAGAAAAATCATGCAACAGTCATGTAGGAAAAGGAGTAAATATGATGAAATGAAATTGCTGCAGGAGAATGTCGCCTTCAATGAATTGGAAGCATTGCTGTCCAGAGTAGCCTAATTTTTGAATTTCTGAACCTACATTCGTCATGAACAATATGAAATTCTGCAATATAAAACATTCCTCTTAAAAGGAATGGTACACATGCCGAATGCATTCAAATGAAATGAGATTCACTCAATGTATGTTTTTGGCAAAGAAGAAAAAGGAAAGGAAAGGAAATGTTGATAATAAACAGAATCCATTAAAGCTTTCTCCTGTGTTGCACTATTTTGTCAGGAGTTTTGCAGTGCAATGAAATCTTCTATGTATTCCGCAAGGAAGACTATACAACGCAGTTGAAATCTATTTAACATTGAGGACTTCCTTTAGCAAATGAATTGAGAAATGCCTTAGGAGGAGCTCAACAGGAAGCATGAGAGAACTCATGCAAAATAGATGTAGGAAAAGTAGGAAATACGTTGTAATGAAATTCCTACCGGAGAATGTCGCCTTAAATGAATTGGAAGCATTCTTGTCCAGAGTTGCCTATTTTTTCAGTTTCTGAACATACGTTCCACATTAACAACATGAAATTCTGTAATATAAAGCATTCCTCTTAAAGAAATGCTAACAATGTCCTCAAGCATTTAAATGCAATGAGATTCAGTGAATATATCTTATTGGCAAAGAAGAGGAAGGAAAGCAAAGCAAATGTTGAAAATAAACCGAATCCATTGAAGCTTTCTCCTCTCTTGCACTATTTTTTCTGGAGATTTACTGTGCATTGAAATCTTTCACGTCTTCCGCAAGGAACAGTATACAATGTGGTTGAAATGTATTTAACATTGAGGACTTCCTTTAGCAAATGTATTGAGAGATACCTTTGGATAAACTCCAAACGAAGCCGAAGAGAACTCATGCAAAGTGATGTAGGAAAAGTAGGAAATAAGATGAAATGAAATTCCTACACGAGAATGTCGCCTTCAGTGAATTGGAAGTATTGCTGTTGAGAGGGGCCTCCTTTTTCAGTTTCTGAACCTACGTTCTACATTAACAACATTAAATTCTGCAATATAAAGCATTCCTCTTAAAAGGAATACTAAACATGCCAAAAGCATTCAAATGAAATAAGATTCACTCAATATATCTTATTGGCAAAGAAGAGGAAGGAAAGGAAACAAATGTTGATAATAAACAAAATCCATTAAAGGTTTCTCCTCTGTTGCAATATTTCGTCAGGAGATTTGCTGTGCATTGAAATCTTCCATGGATTCCGCATGAAGAGTATACAATGCAATTGAAATTTATTTAACATTGAGGACTTCCTTTAGCAAATGTATTGAGAGATACCTTCGGATAAATTCAAAATGAATCACAAGAGAAGTCATGCAACAGCAATGTAGGAAAAGGAGGAAATAGGATGAAATGAAATTCCTGAAAGAGAATGTCACCTTCAATGAATTGGAAGCATTACTGTCCAGAGTGGCCTCCTTTTTCAGTTTCTGAACCTACTTTCTACCATAACTACATAAAATTCTTGAATATACACCATTCCTCTTAAGTAGAAGGCTAAACATACCGAAAGCATTCAAATGAAATGGTATTGCTGTACATTGAAATCTTCCACGTATTCCGCAAGAAAGAGTATACAACGCAGTTGAAATTTATTTAACATTGAGGACTTCCTTTAGCAAATGTATTGAGAGGTACCTTCGGATAAACTCAAAACAAAGCAGAAGAGAAGAAATTTGGGAGGTTAACAAAAGACTAGAAAAGTTAGGTATGATAGATCTCTGGAGGAAATTGAATGGTGATAGAAGGGAGTATACTTTTTTCTCAGGGGTTCATGGAACTTATACAAAAATTGATCATGTGTTAGGGCATAAAAACCTGAAAATCAAATGCAGAAAAGCAGAAATAGTAAATGCATCCTTCTCAGATCATGATGCAATAAAACTCACATGCAATATAAGGCCAGGAGAAAATAGACCACAAGGTATTTGGAAATTAAATAATCTAATCCTGAAGAACGAATGGGTGAAAGAGCAACTTATAGACAAAATAGAAAATTTCATCCAGGAGAATGACAACAATGAGACAACATACCAAA
>JAJPUD010033044.1:0-11579 GCA_023553655.1 Myrmecobius fasciatus
GGGCCAGGATAGAAACTTTGTCTAAAAAGGAAATATTGATTGGCAATGACCTGTTGTAATGAAGCTATGTTCTTCCAAGTAAAACAAATGAAAAATAACAATTTTTAGGCAATTTCTTATAAATTATTTGCCTCCTACTATGTCAGATAGTATGCTAGACATTAATTTTACAAAGGCAAATATTGGTCTTTGCCTTTAAGGAGCTTATATACAATTTAGGAAGACAACCTATATATTTAGCAATATAGGCAAAACAAATGCAAAATAAATAAGAGAACTTGTAGCTAATGGAATTACAGTATTTCTTTTAATTTGCTACCTAGATAACTTACCATACTTCCATAATTGCTCATCAGTCTTCGTGACATTCCTTCACCTAAGAACTTCAAGGAATCAAGTTTCAAACAATGAGAAATAAGTTGAAAAAAATCTGTTAGAAAAGACTGGCTTAACTCATAATCAACTAGGTAATTAAAACATAAGAGATAATTTCCCTTTTTTTTCAAAGAATTTGGACATCAAATAACTGCAAGGCACTGCTTGATATTTGCAGGTAATAGGAAGTCAGTTGGTAGAAGAAATATCTGCATAGGAAAGAAATTGAGAATCAGCAGACAGTTTGCAGGGGAAATTCTGAAGATTTCTAAAATTAATAATGGGTTAATATGACTAAGAGGATAAAATGCACTTTTACAAATTTAACTAGGGAAAAGGGAATAGATAGTCAAGAGAAATTGCCCTGCTAATACTAGTAGTAATATTAAAACTAGTAGGGACATAAAATTTTTTATATGTATACCACGATTACAATACTAAACTTTCTATTAATTATATCTTATGAAGTTAAATTAAGAGGAGATACATCAATGATTCAGAGATAATAAAAATCTTATAGAAATGGCTACTGTTTGAATGTGGTTTTGGAAATATTGAGAATATTTAGCATTTCATACTTTAAAAGAGAATCTTCCTAAATGGAAATTCAGTGATCTGAAAGTTTAACACAACTTTCAATAGTCTTAAATTACTACATGTTGATCACACGCACACACACACAGAGTAAAAAAGTCTGACTTCCTACTTTATTGAAAAAACAGACCATAATGCCTAGTTAAAGGATTTCCATAACCCATATCTTTAAAAACTATATTTGTATTACTTCTAGCATGATAGAAGGGATAGAGTCATCGATTTATGAATGGGTATTAAAGAACTAAAATCTCTTGAGTTGGCTATGACAAATCGCAAGTACTGATAAAATAATAGAGAGGTACAAAAGGAAAATAAATAAATAAAGGAATTTACAGGTTGTAGGGATATACAAAACATGAGAATGGACACCTGTTTTTGATAATAGGAATATTGCTTTCATATTAACTATATATGTTTATACATTCAGATTGTTCTATTCTCATCCACAGCATTATCCCCTCTTCCCCCACATGTAAATCTTTAAGAATTTTTCTCTATATAAAAAAGAAAGAATGATGGTTTATTTTTAAGCAAGAGAAATGACGAAGAAAATAAACTGGCCTAAATCTGATCTTGTCAAAAAAGTTGGATTTAAATCCAATATTAGCACCATCCATTCCCCTGGTTTAGAAATACAAATACAAGACAGTAAATATGTTATATTTCTTCTAAAATAGAAATTTTCTTTACTATTCTTTTTTTTCTAATTTTAAATCATGAGCAGAGTATATATAATAGGAAACTTCACAGTTCACAATAATAGCAAATCAGTCACTAGAATTACAGTCAATAACCACTTTTCAATGGACAAGAAAATGACTGTGAGCCAGGGCATTTGAGTTAATGTAATTATTGCTGCCATTTTTCCTATAAAATCTAAATAATCTTCTATTGGTCTCCCTGCCTCATTTCTTCTTTTTCTAAGCCATATTCTATTCAGTTGTCAAGTTGATCTACTTAAAATATGTCTGCCCATAATCACCTACATCTTTGTTAAATTCTCATTAGCCCCCTAATTACTTTCAGGATCAGATATAAACTTTACTATTTGACTTTTAAATCTTTATATGGATACTTAGTACATTTGTAATATTTTTTCACCTTCATTCCCTCCAAGAAATCTATGTTCCAGTGAAACCGGACATCTTAAAATTATTTGGATACAACATTCCATCCCTAAACTCTGAGAATTTTCACTGGATATCCCCAACACCTAGAATTCTCTCCTTTCTCATCTCTATCTTCTTCCAGATTTTTGTATAAACTTTTCCCAGTTCTTCACTAATATTAATTTATTTTCTATAAGATTAGTCCAAATTTATCTTCTAGGTATTATTTTGTCCATAAGTTTCTTCATGTTATCTCCCTATTACACTGTAAATTCCTTGAGACGAGGGATTAATTTTTTTTAACCTTTCTTTGAATATAGTAACTTGCAGATTTACAGAGTGCTTCAGTTTCATCTTGATTTCCTTTGCCGTTAGGAACACGTTATTTAAATCCCTCCTATAGCTTTTTAGGATACAGAAGTCTTTTGATATACAATTTTCTTTTCATTTGTATTTAAACATACTTCTCCTTGTCCTTTAAAAGATTTGTATTATCAGTGGAATTGTTAGATTTAATCAATATGAATTTGGTATTTGCAAAAAAAAGTGTGCTTTTTTAATTTCTTTTGTTTTTTAAGAAAATCTAGATTCTTTAGATTCATACTTATTTTCTGTGCTCAATTATGGGCAATTTTGTTTGTTTTGTTTTTGTGTTTCTTACATTATGGTTTGATTTTTGTCCATTTTTACTATTTCTATTCTGAGAAATTTATAATTCTTAAATTTTCTCTATAAATGGTGTTTCCAAAGATCATAATTGCTTTTCATATATGGAGCTCATATTTTCTTTTTAACATTTTTTTTCATTTTTTTCTTCCAGATTACAGTCATCTTCCATACATTTATGTTTTCAAACATTTATCAAAAGACTTCTGTAGAAGGTTTATTTCAATTTCGTGAAATTCCCTTGGAACAGTCATTCTTCTCCAGGCTGCAGCCAGGAGAAGAATGAGTGCTCCCAGCTGCTCACCTGAGCCCACACTTATAGGGAAAGAAAAGGCAGAACTACCCCCAGGCCTGTCAATCTCAGAACAAAGCACTTCCCTCCCACTCAAGGCCCACTGATATCAACCAGACCCTTTTTCAAATCCACAACTAGCAGACTGGTTCTAGTCTGCCTTTGATATTCTAAAAGGCCACAATTTATCTCTTTTCCTGCAGTAGGATCCCCAACAAAAAACCCTGCCAATCTCTCACAATCATTATTCTGAGAAGTCCTCAGTTTCCAATCTCATTCACTGTGTTCTCTTGGGAATCCAGAATCTTCTGACTCATTAAGTGTTGATTCCTATTTTCATTTTGTTATTTTTCTAACATTTATTCATAGATATGTGGAATCTTTCAGCTCTCTGGGAAGCCATATTTCTTTCTGTATTAATCTCTTTCTTTAGTTTTATCTGCTTGTGCTCATTATTTTTAATTGTTTTATTCTTTTTGAGATCTCTGGTAATTTTAGGTTTTATTTTTTGTCATTGTTGCTAATCTGTATATTTCTCTATTGCTCAAATTCTGATGTCTTTTCTTTTGATGATGATTTTTCTGGGAAGTTACACCTTAAAGCTAACTTAACCTTTGTTTATGCTATGGAATTTACTGTTCTATCTCAGTACCTTCTCCAAATCAATTCAAGTGGGACATAAATGACCCCATCTAGATAGCAGTCCTCCTTTTCATTTAGGCTTATCATTTTCTTTTTCTCTCCTTCCTACATTATTGTTGCACACACACACACATGCACACACATACACAAAATATGCTTTATTCTGTATCATGATTCAATTCTTTCATTTCCTTAGTTCTAGCTCTGAACTCTATTGCATCAAGTTAAGCTGCCGTGCAGGTGATCCAAACAGAAATCATTTTCCAATTTTCTTTTTCAAAACAGGTGTAAAGTAATAAGGTGAGACAGTGTTATGTTCTGTTGTTATGTTAAGTGGATTCCCATCAGTTGGAGAATGGCTCAATATGTTATGGTATATGAATGTTATAGAATATTATTGTTCTGTAAGAAATGACCAACAGGATGATTTCAGAGAGGCCTGTAGAGTCTTACATGAAATGGTACTAAGTGAAATAAGCAGAACCAGAAGATCATTATACATGGCAACAACAAGACTATAAAATGATCAATTTTGATGGATATGGCTCTCTTCAACAATAAGATGAGTCAAATTAATTCCAATTATTCAGTGATGAAAAAAGAGCCATCTACACCCAGAAAGAGGACAATGGACCACAAAATAACATTTTCATTCTTTCTGTTGTTATTTGCTTGAATTTTATTTTCTTTCTTTTTTTCCTTCTTGAGCCAATTTTTCTTGTGGAGCAAGATATCTTATAACTATGTGTACATATATTGGATTTAACATATATTGTAATATATTTAATATGTATTGGACTACCTGCCATCTAGGAGAGAGGATGAGGGGAAGAAGGGCAAAATTTGGAACAGAAGGTTATGCAAGGGTCAATGTTGAAAAATTATCCATACATATGTTTTGTAAATAAAAAGCTTTAATAATAATAAAAAAGAAATGGAATTGAATTTGCTGCTTCTTTGTATGTGTGTGTGTGTGTGTGTGTCTGTGTCTGTGTGTCTGTGTGTCTGTGTAGATCTCCAAGTCATGCAAGATCTTCAGTACCCAATAATGAACTGATTCCTTAAGTTTGAATTGTCCAAGTGAAACAAATAAAATTCTTTGGGTTAATGTGAATATATGACTCTTTGTATAGCATGTTATCTGTCCAGTTGGACTAAATAACCCATTCATTGGGATTTTGGATCCAAAGTGGATAATGGAGTGGGAGGAAGAGATGTTAAATCTATGTTTATTTTATGCATTTTTCCTATTTCATATAAGCCATGGGAACAACTAATCTTTCAATAAGCATCTTCAGCAGGCCAAGGACTAATTTTGACACTGAGGATTTAAAGGCAAATATAAAACAATCTGGGAAATGAAATAATTCATAAGGATATATATATAAAAGCAGAAGACAGGTTCAACTGTGGCTGCTGACTGGGAGGAAAACAAGAAATTATGTTTTCATTCGGTTCATCAGAATGCATAGTTATCTTCATAGACAGTGCTGGGCGGTTTACTGTCTTTCATCCTACAATGAACCATAGAAATCAGCCTATTAGTTGACTAATAATTACTTTATTTTGTCGTTATGTCAAAATAACCCCACTTTCTGAAGTTAATAGCTTGTATTCATTTCCTTAAAGCATACAGACACAATAGACCTGGCATTGTGATTTAATGTTTTGAAAAAGACAAAGCTATTAGGGTAAGTATTCAAAGAGAAGCAAAGATTCCACATAGCCATAAGCACACTTCAAGGCTACATTAGAAAGTAATGCTTCCCACCAATAGTACTTTAGCTAGGATGAACAATGACAAAGAACCAGGTTGTTTAGGTTGAATGCATTGTTAAATTCAGGATAAGGAAAGGCAATAGAAATTTGAAAGCCTCACCTCATGGGAATTCAATGCAAATTATTTTAGCTTTCTGTCTCTTTTTGTGTGTTTTTATTATTTTCATTTACACTGGTCAAAACATATCTTTCAAAGGAATGAAGGGGGATACATCTCCTAAATGTTTCCTGAATTCAGTGAGAAAACAAGACTCTCACTTACCTGGGATCTAATTGAGTCAGAAATGGGTTAAATCATTCAAATATAATGACCAAAGCTTTAGAAGGGACATCACAAGCAATCTATTCTAACTACCTTATTTTGTAAATGATAATTCTATAGTGCAAAGCCTTTAAATAATTTCCTCAAGTTCACAAAAATAGTAATTATTCATTTTTGAGGGTAGATGGTAAGATCTTCATGAGAGAAAATAGTTAAGTAGATAGATAGATAGATAGATAGATAGATAGATAGATAGATAGATAGATAGATAGGGCAAGCAACTACCATAATGCAAAATAAAATATCAAAATGTATGGGAAATTACATCGAAATATATTTGACAATCTTTCTTCCCCAATAATAAATAAGGGCACTCACCATCATCCTTTTGATAAAGAAGTGGAATACTCCAAGTGTGCAATGTCATATAAGGCTATCAGAGTGTTTTTTGTTGCTTATTTCTGTGTAATTGAGTTTTTTTTTTTATTATAAAGAAGAGTCAGGTCAACATAGTATGAGATGGCTCCATATTATTTAAAGGAAAAAATGGCAGAAATGTTTGAAATGTTTTAAATTTCAGTGACTCATGGGAGCTTGGTGGTAGAATGGATAGAGCACTGCGTTTAAAATCAGGGAGACTCATTCAGCTACATGAGCTCAAATCCAGCCTTAGATACTTAGTTTTGTAAACCTAAATAAGTTACTTAACCATATTTGCCTAAGTTTCCTCATATATAAAATGAGTTGGAGAAGGTAATGGTAAACCACTCCAATATCTCTGCCAAAAAACAAAACAAAACAAAACAAAAATGGGATTATGAAGAGAAACAACTGAATATCAAAAGGTTAATCATAAATGCTTTTAGATCTGTGAGATTTGTCAGGAATTTAAAACACATCTAAAATTAGATGGAAAGGGAGATTTACAGTGAGAAACAGAAGCTTCAGGTCTGAAGTAAATCTAAAGTCTACAATTAAGTATATCCTCAATGGATTCAAGAATAAAAGATTTCCTTTGACTCCAGAGGTTAATGGTCCTCTGAAGAAGGGCTCATTGCCTTTCATTAGAGTTCATCTGACTTCACAGTAAATGTTTCTTTGGAAATGAACTTTTGACACATCATGGAAATATAACTGAGTACCAAAACACCAATAGAAGCTCACCTGTTTGAAATCTGAACATAGATTAAAAAATCATTGTATTCCTAACATCTAGCTCACTTTTTTGCTAACAGTGGCTTAAAATACTTTTTTTGTCTTGAATTGAAGCAAATTAATTGTTCTCCCATCGTACAAATTTGATCATATTTTATTATCTCAAAATTGACTGAATCATATGTTTAAAAACCAGAAGGGTCTTTAGAACTCATCATATCCAACCCGATTATCTTACAGATTGGGAAACTGAGCCCCATAGATATGAAGTTGATGTCCAAAAGTCACAAAGGTTATATGTCCAAAGTGAGTTTTAAAATCAGATTTTCCTAACTTAATGTCCAGCCCTCTATCTACTCTACTACATGTTTTTTGGTTAGACAACACATATTTTCTTTCTACAAATGCCAGCAGATTAATGGATATTTTCTATTTATAATAAGAACCATATTTATTGAGAGAAAAATTCCTTTCCTAGCTTGGGCCTCTGGAGAATCAAGTGACAGAATCAGAATTGTCAATCACAGAGGATCTGCAAGGAATTTCCAACATGAAGCAAGTTTATGTAAAGTAAGTTAGGTAAAGCTCAAAGCAAGTTTAAGTAAAGGAAGTTTAAGTTTGAGTAGAAGTTTATGTAAAGAAGTTTATTGTAATAAAAATTAAAGAAAAGTAAAATTTCAGAATTGGAAGGGACATTAGAGACTAACTACTTGAGCAACCCCATAAAAAAAAGAAGTCCCTTTCTTTTTTAATAATAATAGTAAGTTTTTCAAAGCATTTACTAGGTGGATACTTACTAATTGCCAGTAACTGTGTGATGTAGAATGATAGAAATTTTTAAAAAAGAATCCCTGAGAAGCTACATTCTAATACTAGTATACTTCTTGCACACATACACACATGCACATGCACACACACATAACCAGATACACTCTTGTGTGAACATTTATAAGTATATTTATACAGTGATATTTGTGTGTGTATATAAAGAAATATGTATTTATATATACATATATATGATATATTAAGAAAAAGAGAGAGAGATGGAGCGACAGAGGCAGGAAGGAGAGGGGAGAAAGGGAGAGAGAAAGAGGCAGAGAAGCAGAAAAAGAGAAACAGATACGAAGTAGTTGTAAAAGGGTGGGCATTAGCCTTAAAAACCCAACTTCCAAGTTCCTCCAAATTTTAATATCCCATGATCTGTTCTCCCCTACTTCAACAACACACAAAGATGATCTTGCTATTATCCATAAATGCTCTATTTTAGAGTGAATTCATGTATTCTGAAGGACTACTAAATGGAATAGTGGATGCAGTACTGGGCTTAAAGTTTGGATGACTCATCTTCTTGAGTTCATATTTGGCTTCAGACACTTACTAGCTATGTGATACTGAACAAGTCATTTCACCCTTTTATCTCACTTTCCATATCTGTAAAATGATTTAGAGAAGGAAATGGAAAATAACTCTGATACCTTTGCCAAGAAAATCTCAAATGGTGTCATGAAGAGCCAGACAGGGAAAAATCACAAGAGAGAAAAGAACAGAAAAAAATTAGTTGAACATAGCATATATTGATTTCCATTCAAATTCTATAGTTCTTTTTCTGAATGCAGATGGTATTTTCTGTCCAAAGTCTATGGGGAATCCTTTGGATCATTAAACTTCTGAGAAGAACCAAGTCTTTCATAGTTGATCATTACACATTGTTACTGTTACTGTATTCCTGGTTCTGTTGGTTTCACTCAACATCACTTCATGTAAATCTCTCCAGGCCTTTCTAAAATCAGTCTGTTCATCATTTGTAGAATAATAATATTCCATTATCTCTATATGCCAAAATTTATTCAACCATTCCCCAATTGATGAATATCTACTAATTTTCAAATTATTTGCTACCATAAAAAGAACTGCTACTAGCATTTTTGCACAGGTTGGTCCTTTCCCCTTCTTTATGAATTCCTTAGGATACACATCCAATAGTGGCACTGGTGGGTCAAAAGGTATGCACAGTTTCATAGCCCTTTGGTCATAGCTACAAATTGTTCTCCAGAATGACTGCATCATTTAATAACTTCATCAGAAATGCATTAGTGTTCCAGTTTTGTCCCATGTCCTCCAACATTTATCATTATTATTTTCTGTCAATTTAGCTAATCTGAGAGGTATGAGGTGATACCTAACAGTTATTTTAATTTTCATCTGTCTAATCAATAATCATGCAAACTTTTTGACCTAGCAGTGTCACTACTAGGTCTATATACAAAAAAATAAAGAAAAAATATATATAAGCAATTTTCTGATGGTAGGAAGTTGGAAATTGGAAAAAAAACATCAATTAGGAAGTGACTGAACAAATTGTGCTGTGATTGTGATGCAGTACTGTTGTGCTATTAGAAATGATGAGTAGTATACTCTTAAAAAAATCTGGAAGATTGCCATGAGCTGATGCAAAATGAAATCTTTGTATGCAAAATAACAGCAATAAAGTAAAATAATTAGCTGTGAATGACTTAGCTATTCTCAGCAATATTATGATTCTATGATTCCCAAGAAAAAGAACTGATGGTATCTGAACATAAATTTAGGTATACTTTTTAAACTTTATTTTTGAGAGTTTTTTTTTTTTTTTTGGCAGGGGGAGGTTTACATTTTCTATCAAAACATGATGAATGCAGAAAGATGACTAGAGAGAATTTTGAACTCAAAGTTTTAAAAAGTTAAAATTATTTTTACATGTAACTGGGAAAAATAAAATACTAAATATTTTAAGCACTTACCTTATACTTACCTTATCCATGTATATCTGTTAGCTATGATCCTATCTTTCATCTCACTTTTGTGGCTAATCCCTTTGAGAAAACCATCTTTCTCATTCTCTTCTTAACTCTCTGCAGTCTGGCTTCTGAACTTAGAATTCAACTGCAATTTCTATCTCTGAGGTTACCAATGAACTCTTTCTTGTCAGCTCTAATGGTCTTTTTTCAATCCTCACCCTTCTTGACCTCTTTACAGCTCTTGTTGCTGCCAGTCTATTAAGATTCTCTTTTCTTGAGATTTTTGTGAAACTGCCCCTTCCTGATTTTTCTCCTATTTGTCTCTATGTACTTTTGTCAGTCTTCTGACCAGTAAGTAACTTTGATGAGTTTTAACAAGATTATTACCTCTAATAGTTATTATGTCCTAAGACTCAAAAGTGGATTCATTTCTCTTCTCCCTCTAGATGAGGTCTATTTTCTTGTGATCCCATTAGGATCCTATGGATTTCATTATTCTCTCTATGCACATAATTCTTGAATGATTTTTTCCAGCTCTAACCTTTCTACTGACCACTTGTCTTGCATCTTCACCTGCCTTTTGGGCAATTCTAGCTGAATATCCCATAGACATCTTAAACCCAACAGGTTCAAAACTGAACTTATTATACCCCCCCAAGCTATCTATTCTTTCTAATTTCTCAAGTATTGTCAAAAGTACCAGTATTCTCCCAATCACCCAGACTCCCAATCTAAGCATCATTCTCCACTTTTTGCTCTCACTTACCAATATCCAATAAGTTGTCAAATCTTTCCAACAATTTCTATAAAATCAAACTATAGTCCCTTCCTTAACTTACTGCTATGTTGGAAGCAAATTCAGCTGTGATTAAATAGGTCAACATTATTTTTTTTTTCAGAAATAGGTTAAATGAATAACTGACCATCTTTTTAGGTCTAAACACTGTTTAGTGTTTCTCTTTTATAGGACTGCATAAGATAACTGTATTTTTAAAGAAATACTTTGATAAATATTGTAATTCTTTTCCCTCTACCTTGACCCCTTTTACTGGTGGATGACATTTCTTCTTGGGAAACTCATCTTGATCATGATAAGAAATTTGCCTTTAGTTTTGTAGCTGTCATTTTTTCCTTTTTTAAAGAAGCTAGTTTCTTTACCATCATCCCTATTGAACTTGATACTTGCTCAAAAGATGTTGAGGGCCTTTGGATCTGAAATGACTTTAGGATGAGAGTACTTAAAATGTCACCTACTTCCTGAAAGTTAGGATGTTCAATGGAATGTATGAACTCAGAATTGTTTTTATCTGTTCTGTATGCTGCATCTCACTTTGTCAGTGTTCCCCCCACCCCTTTTTGGTGACTCATTAATGCACTTCAGATATTGCTCATAGAAATAAATAATAAGTAAAAATGTGTAACATCTCATTTAAACATTTGAAGTCAACTCTTCTTTTGCTCCATTATTTCCAGGTATGTTTTAATTTTAAAAATAACTGATGATACTATTACTTTATGTGTCATGGAAGAATTCCATTTCCAAATATCATGAATAACAGCCTGTAGTCTTCTGCCTCAGAATGCACCCGAGGCATTTATTAATGGACCAATAAAACACAGCCTGTCTCAGCTTAATGCTGTATTCCCAATTCATGTGAACAAATCTATTCCCAGAATTTGCCACAGGCAATCTAGTATTTTATCTTTTTTCTATCTTTGTCTTAATCTCAGTTAAGTTTCACTCTTTGTCTAGAATGCTAACCAATAGGTATGCATTTAATTTTATTTCTTCTCTTCTAAGTGTTTCTGATTCTAGGTGGCAGTAGGTTTTCAGAATCATATCTCTAACTCCCTCTCTCTAAATATCAGATCTGCTATGGTCACTGGGGGTTTTCTGAATGGAGTTCTTCCTCTGATTCTGGACT
>JAJPUD010033045.1:0-11577 GCA_023553655.1 Myrmecobius fasciatus
CAATTTTGTTTTTCAGTGAGTTGGTGTCATTTTCCATTTCACCAATTTTGTTTGTCAGTGAGTTGGTGTCTTTATTACAACAGAAGACTTAGAGGATTTGGAAGAAAGTATATGTTGGAAATTAATAAAATATGAAAACAAAAATATTTCTGTGATATAAAACATTCAGCATAGTGTTTTGGCACATAGTAAATGTTTAATAAATGCTTGTTGACTTGACAGAAATTATCAACAAAAACTGTCTCAGAAAATTTCTAATGAATTTCAATTACCAGGATATTTATCAAACGTTTGAATACTCTGCTTCAAATAATTTTTGCTTCTTTCATAAAAAGCAAAATAATGAACTATGCTGAAAACAAAAATGGGTATAATAACCTTTATTCCACAGGTTCATAATTCTATTATCAATGTAATTACCACTAGAAAACTTCATTATATTGAAATTTTACCAAAAAGAGAAAGACAGAGACAGATAGAGATAGAGAGAGAGAGCCATTTCCTTACTTCAAAAAAACTAAACACTTTATAAAATCTGTGCCAACAAAAGTCAACTTTTACCTTTTCCAATGTGTCTTTTGGGATGCTTGTTTCACAGCAACAAATTTTCCTATATTCTAAATTTTTACTCCTCCCACTTATTCTATCTTCTAACTATCAGTGAAACCAGATTCTCCTTGATAGTACTATCAGTCTTTCCAGTACTAGTTATATTTACATTCCTTCTTCCTGGATCACTAATAAAGACTCGAAAGATGTAATACTCCTTATTCCCCATGATCACTTCCAGGTTCTCCCTCTTCTTCAGTAACTTCTCTCCTTTTGAAGTTCATGTTATTCATATCTACTCTGTAATCAAGATCTTGGTAGCTCTTGTCTTCAGGTCTTTTTTTTTTTCTTTCATCAATGAATTTGATAAATGACTTGCAATTTTTCTCTCTTCTCCAATCTTATACTTGGGGACTTCAACATATTTATTGACTCTCCCTCGAACACCCTAACCTCTTCAGCTATTTCTCCATCTTTCTTCAACCACATAGAAATCTTTCCATGGTCATACCCCTGACCATGTTAAAACTCACATGTTCACTCTAAGTTCAAAAAATCCAAAATTCCTTTAACTAAAAATTCCTTGCACTTTCTCTGCCTACCCTTACTAAATCCTAGTCTTAATCCATATTGTGACCTCCAATAGCTCAACCCCTCAGTTCTCTTCCAGATCATCCTTTGCCTGCCACTTTTTCCTCTTTTCTCTATTTTGACATTCTGGTGAACCAGTTCAATTCTACATTGTCTTCTTGGAAGGAAAAGAAGGAATGGAGAAAATTATCTCATAGAAATGCTTGAATGTCACTCTCATCTGAATTGGTTCAAAAAGGGAAAAAAGGAAAAGAAGGAGAGAGAGAGAGACAGAAAAAGAGAGACAGAAAGGAAGAGAGAGAGACTTTGATAAATAAATCTATCTAGCCCAACAGCAAAATAGAAGGAGAAGGAAATAAAAGGAGATGAAGTCTGATAAGGGGGAAGGTAGTGGAAGAAAATACAATGGAGGGAAATATACAGTTAGTCATTATAATTGTGAATGTGACTAGAATGAAATCACCCATAAAACAGAAATAACAGAATCTAGAATAGAAACAAGAGTCCAATAATATGTTATTTACAAGAAACATGCTTGAAAAAGAAAGACACACACAGAATTAAAAAGTAAAAGTAGCAAAATATCATACTTCAAGCTGAAGTTTAAAAAAATTAATATTATTAATATTTTATTGAAAGTAGTGGAGAGTTTAGAATCCATAGCTATGAATGGGACTGAATGAGACTCTGCAAGCATCCAGTCCATGGAGTGTTTAGACTGGCAGCTATATTAGCCAGCTGTCTGGATTTCAACATATCCAGCAACCTAGTGAGTGGCTCCAAGGATTCTTATAGGGCTCTGGTGTTCAGGGAAAACAAAGGCAGACCAAGGGTCAGAGCACTGGGGGGATTGGAGTTCTAGGAAAAGACTATACATTCAGTCCTGACAGGTTGGGGGTATGGAGGAAGGATCATAAATTCTGATAAGTTAGGGAAGAAGCTAGGAGCCACTGAGTCTGGGGCCATAAAGACAAAGAGTATGTCCAGGTATTTGAGATAAGCCATCTGGAGGTTTTATGACTCTTTGGAATGCCAGTGGCCATATAACTCTACAGCTCCAATTATCTCAGTCCTAATTGTCCAGAAAGGTGGTTTGCCACCAGGCAGAACAATTAAGGGAAATACGGGCAGCTAGGTGATGCAGTGGATAGAGCACCAGCCCTGAATTCAGGAGGACCTAAGTTCAAATCTGGTCTCTGACACTTAACACTTCCTAGCTGTGTGACCCTGGGCAAGTTACTTAACCCCAATTGCCTCAGCAAAAAATAAATAAATAAATAAGGGAAACTGAGACAGAACAATCGTGGGAAATTGAGACATGGGAACCATGGCACAACAATGATCTTAGACAAAGAAAAAAACAAAATAGACTTTATTAAAAGAAAATCCAAAGGAACTACATCTTGCTAAAAGATAATAGATAATGAAGTAATATTGTTGAGATTGGAAAAGGGACCCCAAAAGTTTGGGGTCACAGATGAGTATTGGGATGTGTCTCAAAAGAATTTGCAAGCTTGAACCCATTTCCTAGTCAAGGGGCAAAGTTTATTGTAATTGTAATGCCAATTGAAGCGGTCTAAGTTCCAGAAGAGATCAGCAAACTGCTAAGAGAGAGAAAACACTTTTATCCACCTTTCTGTCATTGATATGTTAATTCTATAGCCCAGGGGTAATGCTAGGGAGTGGTCTTCTGGAATTTGGTTATCACTGACCAACAGATTATCTACCTAACAATCAGCAATAAACTGAGGAGTAGTCTATTAACTATTGTCTCAGAAATTTGATTTATGGGACTGTCCTGAGGCCAGAAGACTTTAGAATCAGATAGATTGTTAGAACAATAGTAGAATAAGTGATAGACTGTTTTTAGAACAGAAGCCCCCTAATGTCATCCCCAGGATGACTATGACCAAGTAGGATTTATACCAGGAATGCAGGGCTGGTTCAATATTAGGAAAACTATCAGCATAATCAATTATATTAATAACCAAACTAACCAAAATCATATGATTATCTCAATAGATGAAGAAAAAGCTTTTGATAAAATCCAATACCCATTCCTATTTAAAAACACTAGAGAGTATAAGAATAAATGGGCTTTTCCTTAAAATGATCAGTAGCATCTATTTGAAACCATCAGCAAGCATCATATGTAATGGAGACAAACTAGAACCATTCTCAATAAGATCAGGAGTGAAACAAGGCTGCCCATTGTCACCATTACTATTCAATATTGCATTAGAAATGTTAGCTTTGGCAGTAAGAGAAGAAAAAGAGATAAAAAGAATTACAGTAGGTAATGAGGAAACCAAATTATCACTCTTTGCAGATGACATGATGATATACTTAGAGAAGCCTAGAGACTCAACTAAAAAACTACTAGAAACAATTCACAACTTTAGCAAAGTTGCAGGATAGAAAATAAATCCATATAAATCAGCAGCATTTTTATATATTACCAACAAAGTTCAGCAGCAAGAGATACAAAAAGAAATTCCATTCAAAATAACCGTCGATAGTATATAATATTTGGGAATCTATTTGCCAAGGAAAAGTCAGGAACTATACGAACTAAACTACAAAACACTTTCCACACAAATAAAGTCAGACCGAATCAGTTGGAAAAACATCAATTGCTCACGGTTAGGCTGAGCGAATAGAATAAAAATAACAATACTACCCAAACTAATTTACTTATTTAGTGTCATACCAATTAAACTCCCAAGAAATTATTTTACTGACCTAGAAGAAATAACAACAAAATTCATCTGGAAAAACAGAAGGTCAAGAATTTCAAGGGAATTAATGAGAAAAAAAGGCTGATGAGGGTGGCCTTGCTGTGCCAGATCTAAAATTATATTACAAAGTAGCGGTCATCATAACCATTTGGTACTGGCTAAGAAATAGAGCAGTTGATCAGTGGAATAGGATAGGATCACAGGACAAACTAGGCAATAACTATAGCAGTCTAGTGTTTGATAAATCCAAAGACCCCAGCTTTTGGGATAAGAATTCACTATTTGACAAAACTGCTGGGAAAATTGGAAACTAGTATGGAAGAAATTACGGCTTGACCCACACCTAATACTACATACCAAGATAAGATCTAAATGGGTTCATGATTTAGACATAAAGAGTGATATTATGAGCAAATTAGAGGAATATAGGATAGTTTACCTCTCAGACCTGTGGAGATGGAAGGAATTTGTGTCCAAAGAAGAACTGGAACTCTTAATTGAACACCAATAATTTTTATTATATTAGGTTAAAAAGGTTTTGTACAAACAAAACTAATGCAGATAAGATTAGGAGGGAAGCAATCAATTGGGAAATCATCTTTACATTTAAGGGTTCTGATAAAGGCCTCATTTCTAAAAGATATAGAGAATTGTCTCATATTTATAAGAATTCAAGCCACTCTCCAATAGATAAATGGTCAAAGGATATGAGCAGATAATTTTCAGATGAAGAAATTAAAACCATTTCTAGTCATATGAAAAGATGCTAAAGATGAAAAGATCAGAGAAATGCAAATTAAGACAACTCTGAGATACCACTACATACCTGTCAGATTGGCTAAAATGACAGGAAAAGATAATGATGAATGTTGGAGGGGATGTGGGAAAACTGGGACACTGATACATTGTTGGTGGAACTGTGAATGGATCCAACCATTCTGAAGAGCAATTTGGAGCTATGCTCAAAAAGTTATCAAACTGTGCATACCCTTTGACCCAGCAGTGTTTCTATTAGGCCTATATCCCTAAGAGATCTTAAAGGAGGGAAAGGGACCCACATGTGCAAGAATGTTTGTGGCAGCCCTTTTTGTAGTGGCAAAAAACTGGAAACTGAGTGGATGCCCATCAATTGGAGAATGATTGAATAAAGTATGGTATATGAATGTCATGGGATATTATTTTTCTATAAGAAACAACCAACAGGATGATTTTAGAGAGGCCTGGAGAGACTTTTATGAATTGATGCTAAGTAAAATCAGCAGAACCACGAGATCATTATACATGGCAATAATAAGACTACATGATGATCAATTCTGAAGAACGTGATTCTTTTCAATAATCAGATGTTTTAAACCAGTTCCAGTTGTTTAGTGATGAAGAAAGTCATATACACCCAGGGAGAGGCCTGTGGAATCTGAGTGTGGACCACAACATAGCATTTTCACATTCTCTACTGATGTTTGCTTGCATTATGTTTTCCTTCTCAAGTTTTTTTTTTCCTCTACAGCAAGATAACTGTATAAATATATATACACATATTCGAGCTGTCAAATATTTTAACATAATTAACATGTAATTAGACTTCCGCCATCTAGGGAAGGGGGTGGGGGATAGGAGGGAAAAATTTGTAATAGAAAGCTTTGCAAGGGTCAATGCTGAAAAATTACCTATGCATATGTTTTGCAAATAAAAAGCTTTAATTAAAAAAAAAAAGAACAGAAGCTCCCTAAGGTCAAGAGACCTCAAAATCATTGCTGTCTCCCCTAGAAGCTATATTACATCAATATCAATACTAAATATATATGTGCCAAATGGAATAGCGTCAAATTCTTTTTTTTATTTTATTAAAACTTTTTATTTGCAAAACATATGTATGGATAATTCTTCAACATTAACCTTTACAAAGCTTTCTGTTACAAATTTTTCCCCCCTACTCCCCACCCCTCCCCTAGATGGCAGGATATCCACTACATGTTAAATATGTTAAAATACTTGACAGATCAACTATATGTATACATGTTTCCACACTTATCATTTTTGTGAAAGAAAAAACGAATCTACAAGAAAGAAAAATCAGAGAAGGGAAACACAATGCAAGCAAACACCGATAGAGAGCATGAAAATGTTATGCTGTGGCCCACATTTCACATCCCTCTCTCTGGATGTATATGGCTTTCTTCACTGAACAATTGGAAGTGGTTTGAAACATTTCATTGTTGAAAAGAGCTATGTCCATCAGAATTGATCATCATATAATATTGTTGTTGCCGTGTACACTGATCTCCTGATTCTGTTCATTTCGCTCAGCATCAGTTCATGCAACTCTCTCCAGGCCTCTCTGAAATCGTCTTGCTGGTCGTTTCTCACAGAAACAATAATATTCCATAACATTCACATACCATAATTTGTTCAGCCATTCTCCAACTGATGGGCATCCTTTCAGTTTCCAGTTTCTAGCCACTACAAAAAGGGCTGCCACAAACATTCTTGCACATGTGGGTCCCTTTCCTTCCTTTAAGATTTCTTTGGCCCAATAGAAACGCTGCTGGGTCAAAGAGTTATAGCATCAAATTCTTAAAGGAAAAGTTAAATGAATTACAGGAGAGAATAAACCATAAAACTTTACTATTGTAAAACATCAATTTTCCCTTTCAGAACTAGATACACCTAACCATAAAATAAATAAAAATTTTAGAAAAATTAACTCTGATAGACCTTTGGAAAATATTGCATGGGAATAGAAAAAAAGTATATCTTTTTACTCAGGTGTAAATGGCATATTCACAAAAACTGACCCTGTATTGGGATATGAAAATATCACAACCAAATGCAGAAAAGCAGAAGTACTCAATGCAACCTTTTTGGACCATAATGAAATAATAAAATGTATTAAATAAAGGTCCTTGAGAGCATAGAATGAAAATTCATATAAAATTAAATAATAAAATATTAATGAGCAAGTGGTTGAAGGAAAAAAGTCATTGAAACAATAATTATATTTTTTAAAATGACACAATGAGACAGAATATCAAAATTTATGGGGTACAGCCAAAGCAGTACTTAGGGGAAATTTTGTGTTTTAAACAGTTACATTGGTAGAAAAGAAAAAGAGTAAACCAATTAATTGGAAATGTAATTTTCTAGAAAAACTACAAAAAGAACAAAATTTAAATCCCAATTAAATACTAAAATAAAAATCTTGAAAATCAAAAAGGAAATTAATAAAACTGAAAGTGATGTGGTGTACCTCCTAGGGAGGATGTAGCTATAACCCTAATGAGTGCCATAAACAATGCTGGCTGTCAGCAATCTGTTGGTTATTAATAACAAAGTTTCTGAGACAATCTAAGCCATAGAATTCAATAATGAGGTGCATCCTCCATAGAATTCAATAATGGGATCCATCTTCAACTCTACCTCTAAGACCACTCCTAAGTTACTACCTCTCATCCATTAAACTATTTATTTATTTATTTTTTGCTGAGGCAATTGGGGTTAAGTGACTTGCCCAGAGTCACACAACTAGGAAGTGTTAAGTGTCTGAGACCAGATTTAAACTCAGGTTCTCCTGACTTCAGGGCTGGTGCTCAATCCACTGTGCTATCTAGCTGCCCCTCATTCATTAAATTAGCATATCACTGATATGAAGCACTCGGCCATTCTTTTTCCTATAAATTTATCTTTTTGCTCCTGGTTCTTTGCTAAATTCTTTTGAAATTTAGCCCATTGCTTATATCCAAAGACATCTTAAAGGAGGTAAAGGGATCCACCTGTACAAAAATGTTTGTGGCAGCCCTTTTTGTAGTGTCAAGAAATTGGAAACTGAGTGTATGCCCATCAGTTGGAGAATGGCTGAATACGTTATGGCATATGAATGTTATAGAATATTATTTTTCTATAAGAAACGATCAGCAGGATGATTTCAGAAATGCTTGGAGAGACTTACCTGAACTGATGCTAAGTGAAATGAGTAGAACTAGGAGATCATTATACATGGCAACAACAAGATTATACAATGATCAATTCTGATGGACATGACTCTTTCCAAAAGTGAGATGATTGAGGCCAGTTCCAATGATCTTGTGATGAAGAGAGCCATCAACACCCAGAGAGTGGACTGTGGGAACTGAGTATGGATCACAAAATAGCATTTTCACTTTTTTGCTTGTGTTTTGTTTTCTTTCTTGGTTTTTGTTTTTTGTTTTTTGTTTTTTCCTTTTTGATCTGACTTTTCTTGTGGAACAAAATTATCGTATAAATATGTTTTGGCATCCAGATCCTGTAGTGACATGAAAGGTGTGATAGTCAGGAGGCCAGGCAGAGAGAGTTTCTTTAGTTTGACAAAGCTTTCAAGATTTCAATACAATATACAAAATAAAGCAAAGGAATGGAATATTCTTTCACAAAACAATTTTTGCTTTAATTTCTATGGTTCAATACTGATTGTTTAGGATTGAGCTCTCTTCCTTTGACTGTAGTCATTAGAGAAAGCCAAAGGATCCAAATTTAAACATTCATTGTTTTTTTCCACACACACAAAAAAGACTCAAGTAAATAGGCTTTAAGGAAAAACACATTCTTTAAAAGAACCACGTTAAAGAGAAAATAAACTAAAAAACATTGAATTTAATGTTGTATTTGCAGTGGACTGAGGAGTAATTTGATGTTTCAGAGTAGTGTTAGAAAGATGAATAGTATGAAGCATATTCTAGCTTGTTTTAAGTACTATTTCAACTGGTGCTAGTGAATCAAGAAATACACAACACAGACACACAATTTGGTACAACAACTTGATGTTTTAGATTGGTGTTAAGAGGAAGAATGGTATGAATCACATTCTAGCTTGTTTAGGCTTGTGAATCAAAGAATATATATGGTAATGATGAGGTGCAGCTTCTAAGGGAAACATAGCAGTGAGGAAGTCCCCTGACCTTAGATTGCTTCTGCTCTAGCAATCTGTCAATGATTCTAAAGTCTCTATTGCTCTAATAATCTGTCCATCAATGATTGTAAAAGTCTTCTGGCCTAGGAATATAATAATATTTCTTCCCTTAGACTTTAGGGAAGATATATCAGTGATCCCGAGGCCCTCTGACTTTAAGAGTGCTATTGATCTTACAATATGTCTGTCAGTGATAACCAAGTTCCTAAAACAATAGTGAATAGGTCACGTCTCAACTCTACTTAAAAGCCATAAAATTAGCAAATAAGTAACATGAAGCTTTAGCCTAACTTTGTCCTATAAATCTATCTTCTTTCTTTTGGTCCCCTCCCTTTTGGAAGCCTGCTATTGTCAGTGTGATAAATCTTTGCCCCTTAACTTGGAGACAAATAGTTTGCAACTTTTTTTGCCATACCTGCGACACCAACCTGGGGACCCCTAACATTGTTGGGGTGCTTTATCCCTCAACAGTAATGGGAGAGTAACAGATTCAAGAGAACTATAAGAAATCTGTCAATTTTAAAGAAGAACAAAATTATTAAAGTATAAGCATATTCAGGATGGAATAAAGTAATTGACATTGAATTCATTGATTCATTTGAATTGGAATGAGGAACACAATTCCATGGATAAGATTAGTGGTATAAGGAAGTATGGGGTACTTCCTATTCTGTTAAAATGCCTTTTCAATTTGCCCTGATTAATCAATGAATATCTAGTATTGATATAAAGTGAAACAATTTATTATGAAACAATTGGTTAAATGGCTGTGTGGGATAAAAATGGGACCCCCCAATTCAAAATCATTATTCAGAGATCTCTCAAAGTGAAGATTAGAAGTTTATTAGAATCTCCTGAAATTCTGGACAGGGAGGAGAGAGAGAGCCACTGGCTCCCAGGACCTGCCAATTTCCAGAACAAGGCATTTCTGGCTTACTTATCACACACAGATATTTACCTTGCAACTAGGATTCCCAGTCAAAGTCTGATCTGCCTTTGATATTCTAAAAAGCCACAATTTGTCCCTTCCTGCAGTATACTAGTTAGTGATTCCTAATGAAAAACCACACCAATATCTCACAGTCATTATTCTGAGAAGTCCTCAGTTTCCCATTTCATTCATGGGGAAAATGACATTTCGTCAAGACTTGCAAGGTGTCCTTGCTTTCTATTGTAAACATCATAGTCTATAGAATAGAACTGAATCCCAAGCAATAGATATTGAACCATAGAGAGTATTACAAAAGTGCCTTTGTGAAAAAATATTCCAAGTCATCAAAAACATTATCTGACTCCAGTTGAATACATAGGGGCCTTCTTGAAAGTTTTGCAGCAATTATTCTTGAGGCCTTTTAACATCAAGACTCAAATGTTCCAATGTTATCTTGACTTCAATGTAAATGAATGGGAGTTCAATATCTTTCTATGCTAAGTTTTTACAGCTTTTTGGAAATCATCTTACAGAAAAAAAAAAAAGGAAATCTGTCATTCAGAGCATTTATCTAACCTCCTAAATCCTCACTGTTATTGTCAATGTATGAATTCAGTTAAAGTTCCATTAGAATTGCTCTGTCCTGGAAATAGTTCTTCTTTTTTCAGTATGTGTGGGATAAAAATGTGACTCCTGACTCAAAATCGTTACTCAGAGATCTCTCAAAGGGAAGATTAGAAGTTTATTAGAATCTTCCGAAATTCTGGAGGTCATTCTCCTCTGGGGCAGGCCAGGGAGGAGAAAGAGGCAAAGTTTCTCGTTTGAGCACAGGCTTTATAGAGAGAGAGAGCCACCGGCTCCCAGGACCTGCCAATCTCCAGAACAAGGCATTTCTGGCTTACTTAGCACACACAGATATTAACTAGACCTTTTGTAAATAGGATTCCCAGTTAAAGTCTGGTCTGCTTTTGATATTCTAAAAAGCCACTATTTATCCATTTCTTCTCTAGGAATTCCCAAGGAAAAACCACACCAGTCTCTCACAGTCATTGTTCTGAGAAGTCCATAGTTTCCCATTTCACTCAAATTCCTCCTCTTTTTCAACATATGAGGACTTTTCATCTTCATTCAAATCCTTGCAACATAATCTCTATTGGATTCAAGATCATTTTCCAAAGCAAGTTGAAAAATTCCCAAAATAATACACAATTCACTAGTCCCCTCCCAAAGTTAGTGAGTACTTGTTGTTAAGCACAATTTCAACTCATCCAGTCTCAGGTTCTACAATCCATTCTTTTGCAGAATCCACAGGTCCTTTTGACTCAAGTGTAACAAGTTCAACCACATTGTCCTCCTTCCAGACATGGATCAAGATCCAGTCTCAGGGTTGATATTTGTGCACCACAAATCCTAAAGGTAGAGTCTAAGCAATGAATCTTTTAGCAAGTTGTGAGACGTATTTTCTTTTTTCTTTTCTTTTTTTTTTTTAATTAAAGCTTTTTATTTGCATAACATATGTATGGGTAGTTCCTCAACATTGATCCTTACAAAGGTTTCTGTTACAAATTTTCCCCCTAGTCCCCTCCCCTACCCTAGAGATGTATTTTCTAATGAACAAATCCTTAGTATCTACTACAGGATCTATACTGCCTTTCCCTCCCTGAGGATAAGGGTCTGACAGGTTGACAATCCAATGTCCTTCCTGGGTTTAGTTCTAATCCTAACAGGGCCAATGGTAACTATGTTTCTGACTGCTGATCCAGTGGACTGTCTCTTGATCTAGACCTTGCCTGAGTCTGGAGAGGAAGGATGCCAAAGAGTATGAA
>JAJPUD010033046.1:0-11576 GCA_023553655.1 Myrmecobius fasciatus
ATAATCATATGGTTTTTGTTAGTTTGGTTATTAATATAATTAATTATATTATATTATATATATATATAGTTTTCCTGATATTGAACCAACCCTGCATCCCTGGTATAAATCCTACTTGGTCATAGTGTACTATCTAGAGATGATTTTTTTAATCTCACTGCTAATATCTTATTTAAAATTTTTGCATCAATATTCATTAGGGAAATGGGTCTATAGTTTTCTTTCTCTGTTTTCACCCTACCTGGTTTAGCTATCAGCACCATATCAGTCTCATAGAAGGAATTTGGCAGTATACCTTCTGTCCCTATTTTCTCAAATAGTTTGTATAGTATTGGGATTAATTGTTCTTTGAATGTTTGGTAGAATTCACATGTAAATCCATCTGGCCCTGGAGATTTGTTCTTGAGGAGTTGGTTAATAGCTTGTTCTATTTCTTTTTCTAATATGGGGCTATTTAAATAATTTATGTCCTCTTCTGTAACCTGGGCAATATATATTTTTGTAGATATTCCTCCATTTCATTTAGATTATCAATCATACTGGCAAAAAGTTGGACAAATTAACTCCTAATTATTGCTCTAATGTCCTCTTCATTGGAGGAAAGTTCTCCCTTATCATTCTTGAGACTAACAATTTGATTTTCCTCTTTCCTTTTTCTTATCAAATTAACTAAAGGCTTATCTATTTTGTTGGTTTTTTTGTATAAACAACTCTTAGTTTTATTTATTAATTCAATAGTTTTCTTATTTTCAATTTTATTAATTTCTCCTTTTATTTTCAAAATTTCCAATTTGGTATTTAATTGAGGGTTTTTAATTTGTTTTTTTTTTCTATTTTTTTTTAATTGTAAGCCCAGTGCATTGATCTTCTCTTTCTCTGTTTTATGCAAGTAAGCATCTAGAGATATAAAATTGCCCCTTATAACCACTTTGTCCGTATCCCACAAATTTTGGTATGTTGTCTCCTTATTGTCATTCTCCTGGATAAAATTATTTATTGTGTCTATCATTTGCTCTTTCACCCATTCTTTCTTCAGGATTACAATATTTAATTTCCAATTAACTTTTGGTCTATTTTCTCCTGGCCTTATATTGCATGTGATTTTTATTGCATCATGATCTGAAAAAGATGCATTTACTATTTCTGCCTTTCTGCATTTGATTTTGAGGTTTTTATGCCCTAACACATGGTCAATTTTTGTATACATTCCATGGACTGCTGAGAAAAAAGTAAACTCCCTACTGTCTCCATTCACTTTTCTCCATAGATCTATCATACCTAACTTTTCTAACAATTGGTTTATCTCCCTAGTTTCTTTCTTGTTTATTTTGTAGTTTGATTTATCTAATTCTGAGAGAGCAAGGTTGAGATGCCCCACTAGTATAGTTTGGCTATCTATTTCTTCTTGCATCTCTCTTAATTTCTCCCGTAGGAATTTGGATGCTATTGCACTTGGTGCATATATATTTAGCATTGATATTGCTACATTATCTATGGTACCCTTTAATAAAATATAGTTTCCTTCCTTATCTCTTTTGATTAGGTCTATCTTGGCTTTTACTTGATCTGAGATAAGGATTGCTACCCCTGCTTTTTTTTGTTCACCTGAAGCATAATAGGTTCTGCTCCAGCCTTTTACCTTCATCCTATATGTGTCATTATGTTTTAGATGTGTTTCTTGTAGACAACACATTGTGGGATTCTGGTTTTTAATCCAGTCTGCTATCTGCTTCTGCTTTATTGGAGAGTTCATCCCATTCACAATCACAGTTAGAATAACTAATTCTTTATTTCCTGCCATCTTATTTACCCAAGTTATGTTTTTCCCTTTCCTTTCCCCTTTCTCCCTTCCCCCCTCCTTAGTACTTTGCTTTTGATGACTACCTCCCCAAACAATCCACCACCCTTTAGATCCCCTCCCCCTGTTTTTACTCCTTTCCCCTGATTCTTCTATTTCCCCTTCCATTAGTTTATCCCTTTCTTTTCCTCCTTTCCCTCCCACTTCCCTCTAGCACCAGACAACTTTCTATGTGAAATCAAGTGTCTGATATACACTTTTAGAGCCCAACCTGATGAGAGTAAGATTAACACAATGCTCATCTCCCTCCCCTCTTTCTCTCAATTATATTAGGTTTTCTTTGCCTCTTCAGGAGATTTTTACCTTGTTTTTACCTCCTTTTTTTTAGATCTTATTTTACCACTTTTTCCCTCTTTTCCCCAGTATGACATTTCCCCCTCTAATTTTCTTTTTCGTATTATCAAAGTAATATCTAGTTAATTATACACTCAAACTTTAAGTATCCCCCTAGTAAAAATAAAGTTCTCAAGAGTCCTTTCCTTTTTTTCCTTTTTACGCTTCTCTTGAGTTCTGTGTTTGGATGTCGAATTTTTTGTTCAGATCCAGTCTTTTCATTAGAAATAGGTGAAATTCACTTATATCATTGAATGACCATCTTCTTCCCTGGAGGATAATGCTCATTCTAGCTGGATAGGTTATTCTTGGCTGTAATCCAAGTTCCTTTGCCTTTCACAATAACTTGTTCTAGGCCCTTCGATCCTTCAATGTGGAGGCTGACAGATCTTGTGTGATTCTAATTACTGATCCTCAGTATTTGAATTGTTTTTTTCTAGCTGCTAGCAGAATCTTTTCCTTGGTGCAATATTCCTGAAATTTAGCCACGATATTCCTTGGGGTTTTAATTTTGGGGTCTCTTTCAGGAGGTGATCGGTGAACTCTTTCAATGGTGATTTTGCCTTCTGATTCTAAAACATCAGGGCGGTTTTCTTTCATCATATCCTGGAAAATAGTGTTTAGATTCTTTTTTTCATCTTGACTTTCAGGAAGTCCAATAATCCTTAGATTGTCTCTCCTAGATCTATTTTCCAAGTCAGTTGTTTTTCCTAGGAGATATTTCATATTTTCTTCTATTTTTTCATTTTTTTGTTTTTGTTTGACTGATTCTTGAAGTCTTATTGAGTCATTCACTTGCATTTGTTCAATTCTTATTTTAAAGTTGTTTTCTTCAGTTACCTTTTTAAGCTCTTTTTGGAACTGGCCAATTTGTTCATTGCACTCTTTTTCCACTTCACTAATTTTATTTTTCAATAAATTGGTTTCTTTATTATATCTCTTTTGGAGGGCTTCTTGCACTGATTTCAGTTTATTTTCCCATTTATCCTCCAGCTCTCTTTTGAGATTCTGTATGCAATCTTCCAGAAAGGCTTTTTGAAAAGGAGACCAGTGAATGTCCTTAATAACTTCCTCTGGAGTTTTGTCTAAAAGAACCTCAGGATCTGGGGTCAGCCCTTCTTTCTCTCGATAGAAGCTGTCTATGGTGAGACCTCTCTTTTCCTTCTTCATTTTTTTTAGATAGCGTGGAGGTCTCTTTAAGGCTCAGAAAAATGGGGGCTGAAGTTGTTTACCCTGGGGCAATTTGGCAAATGAATTTCAGGTGCTGGGCTGGTGGGGCCTAGGACTAAGTCCGAATTGCTCCTTAAACAAGGGAAATCTGCCAGAACACCTGCCTCAAATCAGGGCAGAGTGTCCCGAGTGCCTCAGATAAACTCCAGGTGTTTGGAGTTTAGAGTTTGGAGTTTCTACCACGATGAGCTGAGTCCCACCCTCACTTCCGGCCTGCACGGAGTCCACTGTTTATCCCTCTGTCCAAGTTAAACAAACCTGATATGAAGTTCTTCAGAGATATCTGCAAGCTGTGTCCAAGTATTTCTGAATTCGTTGACTTGAAGATCAGTTCAGAGGCTTATTTTATTGTTGATTTCAGTGAAGATTGGAGGAAGTCGCACAGAGTCACGTTTTCACTCTGCCATCTTGGCTCTGCCCCCCCAGATACTCTTTCAAACCTTATGGTTACAAATACAAAATAATAGCACTTACCTTCAAGGAAATTATATCCTAATAAGAGAAGAACGAAGAAGGAGTGACCTAAAGTTACATATTATATGATAAATAATTGTGGGAAAAGACATGTTTTATCTGGTCAGCAGAAGACTTGGGTGAAACAAGATAGTCATTTTAAAGTAAATTGAAGAGCTGTCATGCAGGCAAGATATTAATCTTGAAGGTCACATTGTAATTGTGATCAATAACTAGGCCTACTGGTTAACAGGGACAATATGACCTACACTACCTACTCAAAAGATCCTGTAAAATCACTGTATAATTACTTTAAAATATACAGAGTAGCTATGTAGATTTACTATTAATTTTCCAGTTTATCTGGTCCTCAATCTTAGTTGGATTTAGAGAACAGACAATTTTGGTAAAGTTATTTTTCTTCTCTGACCATCAATGTCCTTATTTATAATATGAAAAGATTAGCTTAGAAAACATTTGAGGTTCCTTTTGACTCTAAATCTATACATCTATCATGGTAGTCTGTCATTGTTTTTTGTTTTTAATTTTTCATAATGATATTTTCCTTGATAATATTTTGCCCTTTAAAATAAGTTTCTTTCTCTACACACACCTATACATGTATACTTTATGCAAATATACATATATATATGTATACATTTGTTTATAGAGAAAGATGAGATGTCAAATAACTATAAATATATCTATCTATCTATCTATATGCATGTGTGTATACATACACACACACACACACACACACACACACACATCTAAAATATCAGCTTGGGATCCTTCCTTTGTACTTACTTTCCAGCAAATAGCCCCCACTATTTTTCTGTAATTTATCCTTTAAAATAAAGGTAACTTACCTGAAGAGAAGAGATAATTGGGCCATGGTGGGGAGCATGAATCCATACAATTGTCATGATCTAAAAATATGTTTCAAATGAATTTCAATGGATTTTCTTTTTCACTGGAACATTTTATTTTGCATTTAAAAGTATTTTTGCTACAAATAAAACTTGTTGCCAAGTAGAATCTAGGAACTGAATTGATTTTATAATGCCTCACAGGAAGAAGAACCAATTTTAATTCAAGTTGTTCAGAAACTCAATATTTTCTTTTATTAAACTTTTGATTTAAGTTGTAGACTACATTGGTGTCAATGAAATTACAATCCAACAATTTTCTTCCACATTTTGATCTTTATAAAAATGTATAATTTAAGGTAAAAAGACCTTTAACTACATCCCAAATAGTATATTCGTCTCAATAGCAAGTAAGGATTTTTATTGTTATTTTAAAAGATTGAGCAATTTAGAAAAGAAGAAAAAATCTATGGAGAAATTGAAATGAAATCTTTTACTTCTTTAATAGATAGTCATTGCAATATCTTAGAAGAAATAATAATCTAAAAGGAAGATTAAATGTCAAATTTTAAAAACATTTTCTAAAGTTAGCACATTGCTATTATTTGAACTTATTGTTGCTTTTATTTTAGCTTTTTTAACTTGTTAAAATTTGTTTTAACTTTCTGAATCTTAGGAAAGAAAAAAATAAAAATGGGACACAGAATTATCTTTTTTCCCCCCTTATAATCATTCTTGACTTTTTAGGTAAGGGTATTCACAATATCTTTTCAATTATCTATTTAAATGCATCCCTATAATTTTCATAGCAAAAAGAATTATGAAAAACTCTTTGATAATCAGTATTTGCTTTGTTAATGACAAGAATTGATGATGAAGTTCTAACCAAGAGCCATGAAAAGATCAGAATAATTGAAACCAATAGAAATATTTGACAATACAAAATTATCATTTTTGCCTAATAAAATGCCAAAGATAATATTATAATATAATCATAGTTTATTCAATGTAAGAAATAGTATATTGTTTAATAATAAAAACAGATTGATACAAATAATCATTAATAAAATTGTATATATGGATATATACATATATATACATGTATATATGTATGTATATAAGTGTGTATATGTATGCACATATACATTCCTTTTGATTTCTCAAAAACAACTTTGGAGACTTGATTTGTCTCTTAGAGTCCATTTCATTTCCTGATGGAATAATGAAAAAAATTCTCATTTCCTATGACTTGAAAGAAAAATACCACAGGGCAGATGAGTAGACACATTTCTTTTCTCTTTAGCAATACTGGCTATTTGCTTTTAGCTGTGGCCTCAAATGAGTATATTTTGCACTTATAAGAAGGAAAGGAAAATGCGAATTGGCAGTACACATAAATATCAAACTGCAGCAACCTGTATCTATGACAGTTTGTAAACAAGTACATTTAGCTTTCTCAAATGTTTTGGTTGTGTTGATTTGAATGTGTTGTAGAAAATATGTATTGGTACCAAATCTATAGGAAAATTAAACTCTGAATGTGTCACAATGATTGGGGGCAGCCAGGTAAAAAGAGCAAAGTCAGATGCCACTCAAATATTTTGACTATATCATGCTAGTCACCTACAATACAATATGATTCAATTCATCTAGAAAATGAACATAGGATTCATTCTGATTGTTCTTATGAACACACTTATGTAGATATATTGAGTACAATAAACTTTTTTTTTTCTCTTTCAGGGAAGTTTGAAATTCATCAACACTTTAAAATTTTTTGTGATTATTTCAGTTTGCCTTACTGGTCATTATCTACTGGTGCTTTTTCTGCCATCTGTTTTCACATTTTCCAAAATCTTCCTACAAATCTACTTTTTTACAAATAGGGAGCGTTTGCTGCTAAATTGGATATGTCTTGATAGTTCTTACTTGGAGATTTTCTCTTTCTAATTTTGAATAGCCATCACTAACTCAAAAAGATGAATATAATAGTCCTGCATTTCAAAAGAATGGAAATTTCATCAATGAGGATATTCCTTTTGCTACTGAATATTTTCATCACTTTTAGAAGATCACTTACTAATTATTCTGAGTAATACCATAATTATAAATAATACCTTTAAGTATTAGCAATGCATATGGAAGACAGAGAAAATAATCTTTTATCCTTTCCTATTTATATCCTCCCATATTATTGGGACTTAGGAAAATGGGCAGTACTTCATGGCAGAATGATATAGTGACTAACTAGTAAAATGGAAATAGAGTACATAGAGTTACTTCCTAGCAACTTACTTTGTAACACTATCCAAATTGTTTAACCTCTCTGGGTCTTGGTTTCCACATATATTCCTCATATGAAGTGAAGATCTTGGACTAAGTGACTTCAAGGATATTTTAGAGGTCTAAACCTATTTTCCCATCTGAATGAAGGAGTGAGGCTGTTTGAATGGTATTTGATTTCTTTGGCTCAAAACTGATTTTTCATGGGGTATAGGATTCAGAATGAAGATGATATGATATATTTAATTGTCCAAGGAGGAAATTGGGGAGCTGGTATGAAGACTAGTATATGATCAAGCTGGCAAACGTTGAAGGAGTAGATAATGCTTTGAGATAGTTTTTTTTTTTATTTTTTTTATTTTATTTGCATAACATATGTGTGGGTAATTCTTCAACAATAACCCTTACATAGCTTTCCATTACAAATTTTCCCCCCAATTCTCCACCCCTCCCCTAGATGGCAGGATATCCACTACATGTTAATTATGTTAAAATATTGGCAAATCAAATATGTGTATACATATTTCCAAACTTATCATTGTTGTGGAAGAAAAATCTTATCTACATAAATGATATATCAGATAAAGGAAACACAATGTAAGCAAACATCAATCAAGGAGTATGAGAATGTTATGTTGTGGTCCACATTTCACATCCCTCTCTCTAGGTGTATATGGCTTTCTTCAGTGAACAATTGGAGGTGGTTTGAAACATTTCATTGTTGAAGAAAGCCATGTCCATCAGAATTGATCGTCATATATTATTGTTGTTGCCGTGTATAATGATCTCCTGGTTCTGCTCATTTCACTCAGCATCAGTTCATGTAAGTCTCTCCAGGCCTCTCTGAAATCATCTTGCTGGTCATTTCTTACAGAACGATAATATTCCATAATATTCATATACCATAATTTATTCAGCCATTCTCCAATTGAAGGGCATCTATTCAATTTCCAGTTTCTAGCCACTACCAAAAGGGCTGCCACAAACATTCTTCCACATGTGGGGCCTTTTCCTTCCTTTATGACTTCTTTAGGATATAAGCCCAATAGAAATGCTGCTGGGTCAAAGGGTATGCACAGTTTGATAACTTTTTGGGCATAGCTCCAAATTGTTCTCCAGAATGGCTGTATCCGTTCACAGCTCCACCAACAATGCATCAGTGTCCCAGCCCTCCCACAACCCCTCCAACATTCATCATTAACTTTTCCTGTCATTTTAGTCAATCTGACAGGTGTGAAGTGGTACCTCAGGGTTGTCTTGATTTGCATTTCTCTGATCAATAGTGATTTGGAGCACCTTTTCATATGACTATAAATAGTTTTAATTTCAACCTCTGAAAATTGTCTGTTCATATCCTTTGACCATTTATTGATTGGAGAATGGCTTAAATTTTAATAAATATGAGACAATTCTCTATATATTTTAGATATGAGACCTTTATCAGAACCCTTAAATGTAAAAATGATTTCCCAATTTATTGGTTCCCTCCTAATCTTGCCTGCATTGATTTTGTTTGTACAAAAACTTTTTAACTTAATGTAGTCAAAGTTATCTATCTGGTTTTCAATTAAGAGTTCCAGTTCTTCTTTGTACATAAATTTATTCCATCGCCATAGGTCTGAGAGATAAACTATATTACATTCCTCTAATTTACTTATAGTATCACTCTTTATATCCAGATCATGAACCCATTTAGATATTATCTTGGTATGTGGGGTTAGATGTGGGTCAAGCCCTAATTTCTTCCACACTAGTTTCCAGTTTTCCCAGCAGTTTTTGTCAAATAGTGAATACTTATCCCAAAAGCTGGGGTCTTTGGGTTTATCAAAAACCAAATTGCTATAGTTATTGCCTAGTTTGTCTTGTGAGTCTATCCTATTCCACTGATCGACTACTCTATTTCTTAGCCAGTACCAAACGGTTTTGATGACCGCTGCTTTATAATATAGTTTTGGATGTGGTACAGCAAGTCCACCATCGTCAGCCTTTTTTTTTCATTAATCCCCTTGAAATTCTTGACCTTTTGTTTTTCCAAATGAACTTTGCTACTATTTTTTCTAGATCTGTAAGATAATTTCTTGGGAGTTTGATTGGTATGGCACTAAATAAGTAAATTAGTTTGGGTAGTATTGTCATTTTTATTATATTCGCTCGTCCTACCCATGAGCATTTTAAGTTTTTCCAATTGACTAGGTCTGATTTGATTTGTGTGGAAAGTGTTTTGTAATTTAGTTCATATAGTTCCTGACTATCCCTTGGCAGATAAATTCCCAAATATTTTATACTATCAACAGTTATTTTGAATGGAATTTCTTTTTGTATCTCTTGCTGCTAAACTTTATTGGTAATATATAAAAATGCTGATGATTTATGTGGATTTATTTTGTATCCTGCAACTTTGGTAAAGTTGTGAATTGTTTCTAGTAGTTTTTTTAGTTGAGTCTTTAGGGTTCTCTACGTATATCATCATGTCATCTGCAAAGAGTGATAATTTGGTTTCTTCATTACCTACTCTAATTCCTTTAATCTATTTTTCTTCTCTTACTGCCAAAGCTAACATTTCTAAGACAATATTAAATAATAATGGTGACAGTGGTCAGGCTTGTTTCACTCCTGATCTTATTGGGAATGGTTCTAGTTTGACTACATTACATATGATGCTTGCTGAAGGTTTTAAGTAGATACTAGTAATCATTTTAAGGAAAAGCCCATTTATTCCTATACTCTCCAGTGTTTTTAATAGGAATGGGCGTTGGATTTTATCACAGGCTTTTTCTGCATCTATGGAGATAATAATATGGTTTTTATTAATTTGGTTATTAATATAATTGATTATGCTAATAGTTTTCCTGATATTGAACCAGCCCTGCACTCCTGGTATTAATCCTACTTGGTCATAGTGTACTATCCTAGGGATGACTTTCTGTAATCTCATTGCTAAAATCTTATTTAAAATTTTTGCATCAATATTCATTAGGGAAATGGGTCTATAGTTTTCTTTCTCAGTTTTCTCCCTACCTGGTGTAGCTATCAGCACCATATCTGTGTCCTAGAAGGAATTTGGTAGTACACCTTCTTTCCCTATTTTTTCAAATAGTTTATATAGTATTGGGATTAATTGTTCTGTGAATGTTTGGTAAAATTCACATGTAAAACCATCTGGCCCTGGAGATTTTTTCTTTCTTTTTTTATTTTTTTATTTAAAGCTATTTATTTGTATGACATGTATATGGGTAGTTTCCCAACATTGATCTTTACAAAGCTTTCCATTACAAATTTTACCCCCAGTCCCCTCCCCTCCCCTAGATGGCAGGAAGTCCATTACATGTTAATAATGTTCAAATGCTTGAGAAGTTATGCAAGAAAAATCCTATGTACAAGCAAAAACAAAGAATCAGAGAAAGGCAACACAATGAAAGCAAATGTCAATAGAGATCATGAAAATGTTACGTTGTGGTCCATATTTCATATCCCTCTCTCTGGGTGTATATGGTTTTCTTCATTGAACACTTTAAACTGGTTTGAGACAATTCTTTGTTGCAGAGAGCCATGTCCATCAGAATTGATCATCATGTAATACTGTTGTTTCCGTGTATGATGATCTCCTGGTTCTGCTCGTTTCACTCAGCATCAGTTCATGCAAGTCCCTCCAGGCCTCTCTGAAATCATCCTGCTGGTCATTTCTTACAGAGCAATAATATTCCATAACATTCATATACCATAATTTATTCAGCCACTCTCCAATTGATGGGCATCCCTTCAGTTTCCAGTTTCTAGCCACTACAAAAAGGGCTGCCACAGACATTCTTGCACAGGTGGGTCCCTTTCCCTCCTCTAAGATCTCTTTGGGAAATAGGCCCAGTAGAAACACTGCTGGGTCAAAGGATATGCACAGTTTGACAAGTTTTTGAGCATAGCTCCAAATTGCTCTCCAGAATGGTTGGATCCATTCACAGTTCCACCAACAATGTATTAGTGTCCCAGTTTTCCCACATCCCCTCCAACATTCATCGTTATTTTTTCCTGTCATTTTAGCCAATCTGACAGGAGTGTAGTGGTACCTCAGAGTTGTCTTAATTTGCATTTGTCTGATCAATAGTGATTTGGAGCAACTTTTCATATGACTAGAGATGGTTTTAATTTCATCATCTAAAAATTGTGTGTTCATATCCCTTGACTACTTATCTATTGAAGAGTGGCTTGATTTCTTATAAATATGAGACAATTCTCTATATATTTTAGAAATGAGGCCTTTATCAGAACCATTAAATGTAAACATGATTTCCCAATTTGATAATTCCCTCTTAATCTTGCCTGCATTTGTTTTGTTTGTACAGAAACTTTTTAACTTTTTTTTTTGTTTGTTTTTTGTTTTTTGCTGAGGCAATTGGGGTTAAGTGACTTGCCCAGGGTCACACAGCTAGGGAATGTTAAGTGTCTGTGACCAGATTTGAACTCAGGTCCTCCTGACTTCAGGGCTGGTGCTCTAACCACTGCGCCACCTAGCTGCCCCTAACTTTTTAACTTAATATAATCAAAATTATCCATCT
>JAJPUD010033047.1:0-11576 GCA_023553655.1 Myrmecobius fasciatus
TTTGAACTGTTTCTTTCTAGCTGCATGCAATATCTTTTCCTTGGTGCGATAGTCCTGAAATTTGGCCACAATATTCCTTGGGGTTTTAATTTTGGGGTCTCTTTCTGGAGGTGATCGGTGAATTCTTTCAATGCCAATTTTGCCTTCTGATTCTAAAACATCAGGGCAATTCTCTTTCATGATTTCCTGGAAGATAGCATCCAGGTTCTTTTTTTCATCGTGGCTTTCAGGGAGTCCGATAATCCTTAAATTGTCTCTCCTGGATCTGTTTTCCAAGTCAGTTGTTTTTCCTAGGAGATATTTCATATTTTCTTCTATTTTTTCATTTTTTTGTTTTTGTTTAACTGATTCTTGAAGTCTTATTGAGTCATTTACTTCTATTTGTTCAATTTTAATTTTTAAAGTATTATTTCCTTCAGTTATCTTTTTAGCTCCTTTTGTAGCTGGCCAATTGAGTTTCTTGATTCAATGCATTCTTTTTCCACTTTGCCAGATTTGTTTTTCAGTGAATTGTTGTCTTTTTCCAATTCACCAATTTTGTTTTTCAGTTCACCATTTTTATTTTCCAGTGAGTTGGTGATTTTTTCCAATTCACCAATTTTGTTTTTTAATGAACTGTTTTCTTTTTCCAATTCACCAGTCCTATTTTCCAGTTTTTGATATTTCTGTTGCCCTAATCTCAATTTATTTCCCCATTCTTCTTCTAGCTCTCTTTTGAGATTCTTAATGCAATCATCCAGGTAAGCCTTCTGAAAGGGAGACCAACTTAAGTCTGCCTTTGTGGCTTCATCTGGGATTGTTTTCATAATGTCAGGATCTGGGGACTGTTCTATTTTTTCTCCGTAAAAGCTTTCTATGGTGAGAGCTCTCTTCTGCTTCTTGCTCATGGTTTAAAGTTGGGATATTGGTCAAAAACAGAGAAAACTGCAATGATTTGTATTTGCCCTGGGGCAGTTTGCCGAGTTGACTTCCAGTCTGAGGCTGGTGGGGCTAGATTCGCACTAGGACCACGTTTTCAGCTTCTCTCAATCCACCCTTTACCAAAGGCAGATCTGTCAAAGCACCTGCCCGCAAGCAGAGCAAAGTGGCCCAGGCGTCTCCCAGGGGCTTCCTGGGTGCCTTAAATCCGCCCCTCTATCGCAGCCCTGACTTCCACCCCGGCTGGAGTCTGATCGCGACCAGCGGCCGATTTCCCCTGAGGCTAACCTTCTCCGGAGTTCTTTCAAGGTAGATTTTTGATAGAAGTGCGTTGTAGTCCAAATGTTGGGCGGAGCCTTCACTCACAAACCAGTTCGAAGGCTCACTTTGTCTGGGTTTGAGGGAAGGTCCCAAAGGAGTTCACAGAGAAAGCTGTCTGCAGTTCGCCATCTTGGCTCCGCCCCCAGTATTTTGATTTTGATAACCACTTCCCTTAAACAATCCTTCCCCTTTAGAGCCCCACCCCTTTTTTATACTTTTCCCCTAATTCTTCTGTTTTCCCTTCTATTAGTCTTTTCCTTTCTTTCCCCCCTTTCCCTTCTATTTCCTTATAAGATAAGACAAGTTTCTTTGTGATACCAAAAAATTCTATTATTCTCTCAGAGCCAAATTAATGAGATTAAAATTAACACAATGCTCATCCCTTCTTTCCCTCAATTATAATAGATTTTATTTTCCTCCCCATGTGATGTAATTTCCCTTATTTTACTTCCTTTTTCCTCTTCTTGCAGTTTTATTTCTTTTCTATCTCTAATTTTTTTCATATTATCATAATATCATAATAATCACAATATCATAATAAAATTAAACCTCATTCTCTAAGTATATCCATAACACAAATATAGTTCTCAAGAGTTTTTTTTTTCTTTTTACCATTTTATGTTTCTCTTGAGTTCTGTGTTTGGAGATCAAATTTGTTGTTCAGTTCTGGTCTTTTCCTTAGAAATAGGTGAAATCCAAACATATCATTGAATGTCCATCTTCTTTCCTGAAAGATAATATTCATTTTAGTTGGATAGCTTATTCTTGGCTATAATCCCAGTTCCTTTGCTTTTCAGAATATCAGATTCCAAGCCCTTCAATCCTCTAAAGTGGAAGCTGCTAAGTCCTGGGTGATCCTAATTGTGTCTCTTTGGTATTTAAATTGTTTCTTTCTGGCTGCTCACAATATCTTTTCCTTAGTATGATAGTTCTGAAATTTAGCCACTATTTTCTTTGGGGATTTAATTTTGGAGTTCTTTTCAGGAGGTGATCGGTGGATTGTTTTAATAGTTATTTTGCCTTCTAATTCTAAAATATCAGGGCAGTTTTCTTTCATGATTTCCTGGCAGATAGTGTCTAGGTTCTTTTTTTCATTATGGCTTTCAGGAATATAATCCTTATATGGTCTCTCCTAGATATATTTTCCAGGTAAGTTGTTTTTTCTAGGAGATATTTCATATTTTTTCTCTCTTTTCTTTTTTTTGTTTTTGTTTGACTGATTCTTGAAGTCTTGTTGAGTCATTCACTTCCATTTGTTCAATTCTAATTTTTAATGTCTTATTTTCTTCAGTTACTCTTTTTAGCTCCTTTTGCAAATGACCAATTACATTTTTGTTCATTGCATTCTTTTTCCATTTTTTCCATTTTTTTTTGCAATGATCTCATTTAGTTTCCCCATATTTCTTCTAACTCTCTTTAAAGATCCTTTATGCAATCTTCAAAGAAAACCTTGTGATATGGGGTCCAGCTTATGTCTCTTTTTGGGGCTTTTTCTGGAGATGCTTTACCTTTAGGGACCTCAGGATTTGAGGTCTGTTCTTCCCTCTCTCCATAAAAGCTGTCTATGGTGAGAGTTCTTTCTGGTTTTTTTATTCATTTTTTAAAGGTGTGAGGTCTGTTCAAGGCAAAGGAGGGACAGATGCTTTAATGTGCTTTGGGGCAGTTCTGCTGATTGAGTTATTTCATGTGCTGGGCAGTTCTGCTGATTGATTGATTGATTGCTTTAGGGTGCTGTGTAATGGCAGCTAGGTCCAGTGCTCTTCAGGGGTTCAGTGGTTCACAATCTACCCCACATACAAAGCAGATCTTCCAAACCACCTGCTTACAATCAGGACAGATTGGCCCAAGAGGCACACAAAAGAATTCCAAGTGTGTGGAAGCCACAATGCTCTGACTCCTTCTCCAGCTCCCTGCCCCAGTCTTGCTGTGCTGCAGTCTGGGTTTGGCAGACCACCCCCCTGCCCAGTTGAAACAGACCTGCTCTGAAGTTCTTCCAGGGTATCTTCTTCTAGAAATGTGTTTTACTCCAGATATTGTGGATTCTTTGACTTCAGAACCAATCTAGAGGCTTCATCTACTGTGGTTTGAGGGAAAGTTAGAGGAGGTTACAGAGACTCGTGTCTGATCTCCACCATCTGGTACTGGCAAAAAAAAAGTTTTATATTTCAGTGGATCAGTGGAACAGAATAGGCATATGATTCACAGTAGTTGATAATTATAGTAACATTGCATTTGACAAATGTAAATATGCATATATATGTATATATATTTGGGCAAAATGGAAAGTAAGTAGTTGGGCAGAAATTGGTTATAGAACATTATATAACACTATTTACAAAGATAAAGTTAAAATTAATAAATGACCTAAATGTAAAAGGAGCTATTATTAAAAAAAATAGAACATGGAACATATTCCATCAGACTTATGGATAGGAGAAAAACTTATGAATAAATGAGAGAACAGAGTTAAATATAGAATGGATAATTTTGATTACATTAATTTAAAAAGTTTTGTACAAATAAAACCAATGTAGGAAAGATTAGAAGAAAAGCAGAAAATGGAAAATATTTTTATAGACAGTATCTCGGATAAAGGTAATGCATATATATAAAGAACTGTGTCAAATTTTTAATAACATGTCATTTCCAAACTGTTAAATGGCTAAAGCATAGGAATAGGCAGTTTTGTCATGAAGAAAACAAACTATATATAGTCATATGAATGCTCTAAATCATAATCAATTAAAGAAATGTAAGTCAAGACAACTTTGAGAAACTACCTCCCACCAATCAGATTAGCTAAAATGATAGAAGTGGGAAATGACAAATGTTGGAAAAGATCTGGAAAAATTGAAATACTAACACTGTTTTGGTGAAACTGTGAAGTGATCCAACCATTTTGGAGAATAATCTGGAATTATGCTGTGAAATTGTGTATTCCCTTTTAGCCTATAATACCTTAAGGTGACCAGGGAAAAAAAAAGAACTTGCATATTCTAAAATATTTAAAGCAAGTCTCATTGTGGTGATAAAGAATTGGAAACTGAAAAGATGCCCATCAATTGGGGATTGGCTAAACAAGTTGAGTTATGTGATCATGATGGAATGACTACTATACTATAATAAATGATGAATTGGTTGATTTTAGAAAAAAAACTTGGCAAGATTTGCATGAAATAATAAAAAGTGAAATGAGTATAACTTAGAGAACATTATATAATGTAGCATCAAAATTGTTCTAAGACTCCAAGAAAATCACCATCATAGGGGAGGGAGCCAGAGTGAGAAATCAAACAACAGTAAAAAGTAAAGGGGGGGGGGATTAAAATTTTCAAAGATTTCAAGGGGAAAATAAACTCAAAACTTTTTAACATAAGCATATTGTTCAACAGGGAAAACATTAACAACAGAAGGAAATATGGCCTACAGATCTAGTGAGAGTTCAGGCAATTATGAATAAATACTGAAAAACAAAGGAAAATTATTCCATATTTGACAAGACAGAGGACCTTGTGGAATTTGAAGGGAACATGAGACTACAACATGTGTTCCTTTGTGATTTAAAAGAGAAATGAGAATTACCAGAGCAGAATTTATTTAATATCTGCCCTACAAAAATAATGGGCAAAATAGAAAGACTGAAATCTGTATTAGCAAATCTCTCCAAAGAAACAAACAAAAAAGAGAATAATTGATTGGAAATTCAAATGCATAGAAAAGATTTTAGAACAAGAGAAGCAAATAACAATTACATTTTTAAAATATCCTAAAGCATAGTAAAGTTAGTAAAACATACTTATCCCTAAGACAGAAGGTATATGAATAAAATAAAGATCATAGTTTTCCCAGAAGAACTTTACAGGGCAAAAAAAAAAAAAACCTCAACACCAAAAATATAGAAAATAATACAAGAAAACTTCCCTGTACTTCTGAACGTAGAGAAAGACATAAGATTTTAAAGAATTCATAGATTGCCTTACAGGACGGGTGGAGTTGGGGAGAGGATCACAATGTTGCAAACTCCAAGATGCATAGGACAATTTACCAAAGAAATAATAGGTTCCATAATCAGGAGAAAGACCTTCAAATACAAAGGAAAGAAAAATTGAATAACACAAACCTATTTTGCAGTCACCACAAAATGCAGGAGGAAAAATGGAATAGCATATTCTAAAGAGCAATGGAGCTCAGGATGCAACCCAGTCACCTACCCTGCAAATCTGAGCTTAATCACACAGGAAAAGCAGGACATTCAGTAAGAATGAGGCTTTTTGAAACATTCTTAGAAAAAAATCAGAACTCAAGAGATTATTTGCTTCTCATATATCCCAGACAACAGAAATATAGGCAGGATATATGAATGCAATAGTCAAGGAAAGCAAAAGTAACAAAGAAACAGCAGAGAGACCAGTAACTGACTTCTTTCTAAATGTACACAAAGAGGTAAAGGTGGAAGCAGAAATCAAGTGGAGGTACAATGAAGAAATGGGCCTAGTGGACCATGAGCAGAAATTCTAGCTATAGGTGAATCTGTGTGTGTTTGTGTATGTGTATGTGTGAGACTGCATTATAGAATAAAAGAGGAGGGAGGGGATCAGAGAAATAGAGAGGAAGGTGTAATGTCCATGGGTCAAACCCATTATTAGAAATTAAGGAAAGGAAATCTGAATCACAGTGGTTGAGGAGGAGAAGAGAAGGATTGAAAAGGGGGAGAGAAATGAGATAGACTTTTCTTTAGTAGCAGAAGAGGGTTTTACTGATGCAGATTTCTATGGGAGAAGAGAGATTTTTGTTTAAAGAGATGTGGCTTTTTGCTAGTTGTGGCACTGGGGATTTGGCACCTGAAAAGATCACTTGTCTTACCTCAGGAATTATAGTTGTATCTCTCAGGAGCATCTGATATTTAGGAGAATGGGAGAGCATGAACTCAGAGAGGAGATTTTTGAGACAAATGGAGAAAAGAAGGTAACTAGGAAGAAAGTATCAGTGGTGGGCTGCACAATCAGGAAGATAGTGAGAGGGTATCTAAGCTGCAGACAGTGGGTTCTCTGTAACCTATAGGAATTAGCTTTGTTCTGCATGTGAAGCACAAAAGAAAAGGAGAATCCTAGAGGCAAGCTCTACAAGGCAGTAGCAGAATCTCCAATAAGGGAGAACCCAGAATGAATACCCTGGAAGTTATACTTTCATAAATTCACAGAATACAGGCAAAATAAGTAGAGGGGTCAAGAGCTACAGAATGATAGTCTAAAATAACATATTAAAGAAGATAGATAATAAAGAGTGCAAGATAAACCCTTTCTGGAAGGGGGGACAATTAAACAAAAATGAAATTGATGTACAAGACTACTCAAAGGAGAGAAGAAGGAACTTCCATCATTGAGAGAGGGGAAATGGGCAAAGGACTACATAGCCAATTTTTCTTGTACAGCATGATAAATGTGGAAATATGTTTAAAAGAATTGCACATATTAATCCTATATTGGATTGCTTGTTGTCTAGGGGAGGGGGATGTACGGAAGAGAGGAAGAAAAATTTGGAACATAAGATTTCGCAAGGGTGAAGGTTGAAACTTCATAGCATAACAATTGGAGATACTTAATAGTCAGAAAGATAAATCCCATCTGAGGCATTGAATAGTTATGTGATCATGGGAACTTGATTTAGAAAGCATGGACTTAGGGGCGGAGCCAACATGGCGGAGTGAAAACATGACTATGTCCTCCTCTGATCTTCTCTCAAATCAACAATAAAACAAGCCTTTGAACTGATCTTCAAGTCAACGAATCCAGAAATATTTGGACACTGCTTCCAGTTACCTCTGAAGAACTTTATATCAGGTTTGCTTAACTCGGGCAGAGGGATAAACAGTTTACTAGGTGCAACCCAGAAGGGAGGGTGGGACTCAGCTCAGCCTGGCAGAAACTCCAAACTCCAAACTCCAAACACCTGGAGTTTATTTGAAACACTCGGGACACTCTGCCCTGATTGGGGGCAGGTGTTCTGGCAGACTTGCCTTGTTTAAGGAGTAATTCGGACTTAGTCCTAGCCCCTACCGGCACAGCACCTTAAATTAATTCTCGGAATTGCCACAGGGCAAACTGCTGCAGCCGGCACTTTTCTAGCCTTAAACAGATCTCCACGCTGTCTAAAAAAAAAAAATGAAGACGCAAAACAGAGCTTTCACCACAGACAGCTTCTACAGAGAGAAAGAAAGGCAGACCCCAGATCCTGAGGTTCATTTAGACAAAACTCCAGAGGAAATCAGCAAGGACCATCACTGGTCCCCTTTTCAAAAGGCCTTTCTGGAAGATTGCATAAAGAATCTCAAAAGAGAGCTAGAGGATAAATGGGAAAATAAACTGAAATCAGTGCAAGAAGGATACAATATCTTGCAAGAAGGATATGATGCCCTGCAAAAGAGATATGAAAAAGACACCAATTTATTGAAAAATAAAATTAGTGAAGTGGAAAAAGAATGCAATGAACAAATTGGCCAGTTACAAAAGGAGGTTAAAAAGGTAACTGAAGAAAACAACACTTTAAAAATAAGAATTGAACAAATGCAAGTGAATGACTCAATAAGACTTCAAGAATCAGTCAAACAAAAACAAAAAAAATGAAAAAATAGAAAACAATATGAAATATCTCATAAGAAAAACAACTGAATTGGAAAATAGATCTAGGAGAGACAATCTAAGGATTATTGGACTTCCTGAAAGCCATGATGAAAAAAAGAATTTAAACACTATCTTCTAGGAAATCTTGAAAGAAAACTGCCCTGAGGTTGTAGAATCAGAAGGCAAAATCACCATTGAAAAAATTCACCAATCACCTCCTGAAAGAGACCCCAAAATTAAAACCCCAAGGAATATCGTGGCTAAATTTCAGGACTATAGCACCAAGGAAAAGATTTTCCTAGCAGCTAGAAAGAAACATATCAAATACCAATGATCAATAATTAGAATCACACATGATCTGTCAGCCTCCACATTGAAGGATCAAAGGGCCTGGAACCAGATATTCCAAAAGGCAAAGGAACTTGGATTACAGCCAAGAATAACCTATCCAGCTAGAATGAGCATTATCCTCCAGGGAAGAAGATGGTCATTTAATGATATAGGTGAATTTCACCTATTTCTAATGAAAAGACCAGATATGAACAAAAAATTCGACCTCCAAACACAGAACTCAAGAGAAATGTAAAAAGGTAAAAAGGAAAGGACTCTTGAGAACTTTATTTCTACTATGGGGATACTTAAAGTTTGGGGGTATAATTAACTAGATATTACTTTGATAATATGAAAAAGAAAACTAGAGGGGGAAGGTTATCATACTGGGGAAAAGGGGGAAAAGGTTGTAAAATAAGATTTTTAAAAAAGGAGGTAAAAAGAAAATAATATCTCATGAAGAGGCAAAGAAAACCTAATATGATTGAGAGAAAGAAGAGAGGGAGATGAGCATTGTGTAAATCTTACTCTCATCAGTTTGGGCTCTAAAAGTGTATATCAGGCATTTGATTTCACAGAGAAATTTGTCTGTTGCTAGAGGGAAGTGGTAGGGAAAGGAGGAAAAGAAAGGGATAAACTAATAGAAGGGAAAATAGAAGAATCAGGGGAAAGGAGTAAAAAAAGGGGGAGAGGATCTAAAGGGTGGAGGATTGTTTGGGGGAGGGGGGCATCAAAAGCAAAATACTGAGGAGGGGGGAGGGAGAAAGGGGAAAGGAAAGGGAAAAACATAACTTGGGTAAATAAGATGGCAGGAAATAGAGAATTAGTTATTCTAACTGTGAATGTGAATGGGACGAACTCTCCCATAAAGCAGAAGCAGAGAGCAGACTGGATTAAAAAGCAGAATCCCACAATATGTTGTCTACAAGAAACACATCTAAAACATAGTGACACACATAGGATGAAGGTAAAAGGCTGGAGCAAAACCTATTGTGCTTCAGCTGAACAAAAAAAAAGCAGGGGTAGCAATCCTTATCTCAGATCAAGTAAAAGCCAAGATAGATCTAATCAAAAGAGAAAAGGAAGGAAACTATATTTTATTAAAGGGTACCATAGACAATGTAGCAATATCAATACTAAATACATATGCACCAAGTTCAATAACATCCAAATTCCTAGGGGAAAAATTAAGAGAGATGCAAGAAGAAATAGACAGCCAAACAATACAAGTGGGGGACCTCAACCTTGCTCTCTCAGAATTGGATAAATCAAACCACAAAATAAATAAGAAAGAAACTAGGGAGGTAAACCAATTGCTAGAAAATTTAGATATGATAGATGTATGGAGAAAATTGAATGGAGACAGTACAGAATTTACTTTTTCTCAGTGGTCCATGGAATTTATACAAAAATCGACCATGTATTAGGGCATAAAAACCTCAAAATCAAATGCAGAAAGGAAGAAATAGTAAACGCATATTTTTCAGATCATGATGTAATAAAAATCACATGCAATATAAGGCCAGGAGAAAAATAGACCAAAAGTTAATTGGAAATTTAAATAATCTAATCCACTAGAATGAATGGGTGAAAGAACAAATCATAGACACAATCAATAATTTCATCCAGAATGACAATAATGAGACAACATACCAAAATTTGTGGGATACAGCCAAAGCGGTTATAAGGGGCAATTTTATATCTCTAGATGCTTACTTACATAAAATAGAGAAAGTAAAGATCAACGAATTGGGCTTATTATTAAAAAAAAAACTTGAAAAAGAACAAATTAAAAACCCTCAATTAAATACCAAATTGGAAATTCTAAAAATAAAAGGGGAAATTAATAAAATTGAAAATAAGAAAACTATTGAATTAATAAATAAAACTAAGAGTTGGTTCTACGAAAAAACCAACAAAATAGATAAGCCTTTAGTTAATATGATAAGGAAAAGGGAAGAGAAAAATCAAATTGTTAGTCTCAAGAATGATAAGGGAGAACTTTCCCCCAATGAAGAGGAGCAATAATTGAGGAATTAGTTTGCCCAACTTTATGCCAGTAAGTTTGATAATCTAAATGAAATGGAGGAATATCTACAAAAATATAGATTGCCCAGGTTAACAGAAGAGAAAATAAATTATTTAAATAGGCCCATATTAGAAAAAGAATTAGAACAAGCTATTAACCAACTCCCTAAGAAAAAATCTCCAGGGCCAGATGGATTTACATGTGAATTCTACCAAACATTCAAAGAACAATTAATTCCCATATTACACAAACTATTTGAGAAAATAGGGACAGAAGGATTACTACCAAATTCCTTCTATGAGACCAATATGGTGCTGATAGCTAAACCAGGAAGGGGGAAAACAGAGAAAGAAAACTATAGACCAATTTCCCTAATGAATATTGATGCAAAAATTTTAAATAAGATATTAGCAATGAGATTACAGAAAGTCATCCCCAGGATAGTACACTATGACCAAGTAGGATTTATACCAGGGATGCAGGGCTGGTTCAATATTAGGAAAACTATCAGCATAATTAATTATATTAATAACCAAACTAACAAAAAACATATGATTATCTCAATAGATGCAGAAAAAGCATTTGATAAAATCCAACACCCATTCCTATTAAAAACACTAGAGAATATAGGAATAAATGGGCTTTTCCTTAAAATGATTAGTAGCATCTACTTAAAACCATCAGCAAGCATCATATGTAATGGAGACAAACTAGGACCATTCCCAATAAGATCAGGAGTGAAACAAGGCTGCCCACTGTCACCATTACTATTTAATATTGTATTAGAAATGTTAGCTTTGGCAGTAAGAGAAGAAAAAGAGATAAAAGGAATTAGAGTAGGTAATGAAGAAGCCAATTATCACTGTTTGCAAATGACATGATGGTATACTTAGAGAACCCTGGAGACTCAACTAAAAAACTACTAGAAACAATTCACAACTTTAGTAAAGTTGCAGGATTCAAAATAAATCTGCATAAATCATCAGCATTTTTATATATTACCAACAAAGTTCAGCAGCAAAAGATACAAAAAGAAATTCCATTCCAAATAACGGATGATAGTATAAAATATTTGGGAATCTATCTGCCAAGGAAAAGTCAGAAACTATGCAAACTAAACTACAAAACACTTTCCACACAAATAAGATCAGACCTAGTCAATTGGAAAAACATTAAGTACTCATGGGCAGGCCAAGCGAATATAATAAAAATGACAATACTACCCAAACTAATTTACTTATTTATTGCCATACCAATCAAACTCCCAAGATATTATCTTACAAATCTAGAAATAATAGTAGCAAAGTTCATTTGGAAGAACAAAAGGTCAAGAATTTCAAGGGAATTAATGAAAAAAA
>JAJPUD010033048.1:0-10800 GCA_023553655.1 Myrmecobius fasciatus
TCCTCCATCCCTGTCTTCTTCCCCTCCCTTCCTCCTTCCCTCCCTGCTTCCCTTCCTCTTTTCCCTTCCTCTCTTCCTTCCCTACCTCCCTCTCTCTTTTCCTTCCCTTCCCTCTCTCCCTCTTTCCTTTTCTTCCCTTCCCTCCCTGCTTTTCTACTTTCCTTCCCTTCATTCCTTCCATTTCCTCCCTTCCTTACCTTCCTCCCCTCCCTTCCTCCCTCCCTCCCATCTTTCCTTCCTTCCTTCCTTTCTTCATTCCTTGCCTTTTTTCCCCCACTGACTACTATGGTGCATATACCTAGTTGTAGAATTTCTTTATCAAAGGATATAGACAGACAATTTAGTCATTGTCATAGCAAAATTTCAAATTGCTTACCAGAATATTTGTACTAAGGGAGTATCATACTATTAATGTATTGGTATTCCTATTTTTCTCCTAAACCTCAAAAATCAATTATTCTCATAATTTGTCATCTTTGTAAGTTTTCAAGAGTAAAGAGAAACATCAACATTATTTTTGATTTCCAGTTTTCTCACTATTAATGATTCAGAGAAATTTCAAATAATTGTTTATAATTCACCTTCTTTTGAGAAATATTTATAATCTTTAACCTCATATCCCAGGGAATGACTTTTAGTTTTATATATTTTTTGTTTACTCCCTACAGGTTTTGGCTATCATTCTCTTATCAGATATTTTAAAATGTATCTTTCAAGAACACTAATTTTAACTTGCAGATGTTGATGTCACTAGTTCAGGCTCTAGGCCAATTAAGCCACTCTAAGTAGCAAGAGGGATTTAGGCACAATGGCTGCCCTGGAACTCTTGTCTTCAAAAGGCATTCTTAGTTGCCATTGCTTCTGAGTACTCTTGCATTTCAGACCTTGTTTGCAATTCATTCTCTGTCTAGAGCAGGGGTCTTTAATCTGGGGTTCATGGACTTGGCTTTAATTTGTTTTAACTATTCCAATATAATTAGATTTCTTTGTGATCCTATATATTTTATTTTATGCATTTTGAAATATTATTTTGAGCTGGGATTTATAGGCTTTATCAGATTGTCAAAGAGATCCTTTAATTAAACAAAAAAGGATTAAGATAATCCTTAGCCTAGAGAGTGTGACTGAGGGTTGCCCTTAGTTTAAGGAAGTCATGGCTGCATCTGACACTTGTAATAATGAGAAAATCACTTATTCTTTCTGAACCTCAGTTTCTTCAACTGTAAATTGGGGCTCATAGTAGCTATTTCATATGATCAAACTTATGTAATTCACTTTACAGACTTAAATGTGGAATATAAATTTAAACTGTTACTTATAGGGATTTTGTTGGAATCAGATATGTGTGTTTGTGCTTTTTAATTTGAGGTACTCTAGTTCTAATTTTGAGGTACTCTAAAATGCCAACTATTATTAGGCTTAACTCTATCTTGATAATTTTCTCCTTGGATTTATTTCTATATCCTTTTGACTTTGAGCCCTGAATTGTCCCTTCTTCCAGATTGATTCACCTAGTTCCCAAGAATGCATCGATTCATAGAGACTCTCCCTAATATCACCATTATCTGATAGGTAATCATGGCAGTATGACAAACAGATGAGGAAGTCTGCCCCATTTGCAGGTCTTTTTTGCGCTTTTTATTGCCTCCAACTCAGTCTTCTTGCACTTACCTCTGGATAAGTCTCACATAGCTTAAGGTCCCTCCAGCAGAGCTGATTTTCCCTTCTCATATGACACAGGCAACACAGGACAATAGAGAATGACCACTGGCTCTGAAATTGGAGATCCTAGGTTTGAATACTCTCTGATACTTGCAACCTCTGGGATGGTGGGCAACTTCATGGCCTCAGTTCCATCATCTATAAATCAAGAAGATTGAATCAGATGGCCTTTGAAACTCTTAATTCTCTTACTCTTGGTGGGTAAAAGGCTCTATATCTATATGGTTTAATTAGATTAGATTAGAAGATTCAATTTGCTGATACCATTGTATTGGGATCTGCTATTTCAGGGTATTCATTAATTGTGTTTGTTGTAATCTAGGTAATTGATGTAAATAAGGTGGAATCATCTAAAGTATTTTAGTCACAATTCTGTGCCAGTAATTTAGAGCAGGCTTTGCTTTCATTGTCATAGCCACCTGGGTGACTGGTAGTTTCCTTCACCACTCTTAGCCTCATTTTTTCCCATCTATAAAATGAAAATAAATACTATTTGCACTAGACAGGGCTGTTTCAAGCAGAGTTATATAAATTGTAAAGGACTGTGTAAAAATGAACTATTAATATATGCCAAAATCGAGGCGATTCTATGTGTTATCTTGATACACTTGAAAGTCAATCAGACATGATGACAGAGGTAAAGCAAAAAGAAGAAACAGAATTGTGGGCTTGTGATCAGTTGGATCAGAACACATATATACATACATTATTATTCTCTCTTTTTCCTCCTCTCCCTTTCCTTTTCTCCCTCCCTCTTCCCCTTCTGCTTTTCCTCTCCTCCCTCTCCCTCTGTTCTTCCCTTTCTCTCTCTCTCTGACATATGCCTGGACATGTTCAATTTCATTCCCATTTTCAGATTGGATGTACCTTTGTTTAAATGTTGAAATGGACTGTTTAGAGTTATGACAAACCCTCCCACTTGACCTTAGTAGAAAAGGTAAATTCCTGCACATGTAAGAACTGGTTCATTAGACTTAGAATGACTCAGAACCTTGTCTCATAAGAGCTTTCTAATAGGTCTGTTGTGCTGCTTATTCTGTTTACCAAATCAAAAAACATTTATATAACTGTAGTTCCTTATACTGTGGTAAATGATTCTTTACTTTTAGGTAAGATCTATTTTCAAAATAACAGGTTTCAATATCACATATATTAAAGGAATAAAGCACCCACAAACAGAAATAAAATTTTCCATTCTAAATGTCCTCCCTCCCTTCCTCTCTTTCTCCCTCCCTTTCTCCCAATTTTCTTTCTTCTTTTCTTTTTTCTTTCCTCCCTTGCTCTCTTCTCTTCTTCCCTCTGTTTCTTGATTCCTTCTTTCCTTCCTCACCTCTTTCTTCCCTCCCTTCCTCTTTTCTTCCCTCTCCTCCTCTTTCTTCCCTCCCTTCTTTCCTCCCTCCCTCTCTTCCTTCCTTTCTTTGCCCCTCCCCTTCATTTTTTGTAACCTAGTTCTATTTGTTTTTCCTTAGGCAATCTGGTAGCCTTCCTGTTGACCAGGTGTGGAGCAAGGGCTCACTATATTAGTGTCAGATTTAGTAAAGATACCCTGATTTACTTTAGCCTTACTGTAAATTAGAAAACCCAAATTCAAGTGATCCACTAGTTTCAATTTAAGCAGGGATTACAGGCAAAGGAGTGCCAGGCCCAGAATTTTTAATTTTCTCTGATTCCTAACTCATGACTTATGTGACTTGTATTCAGGTTAACTAGTACAATAATTTGGTAACTGAAAAGAAACTCTTAAGTAGAACAGAAGTGTGATTGAGCCTGTGCCCTTTTACTTAAATTATACTGGCATATTAAAAGGGAGAGAAGAGCAAGGAAACAACAATGATTTAGAAAAAATATCCAGACAATAAATACATTAACCACCAGCTAATGTTATTTAAAGTTTTCCTAGAAGTTAATTTATGTTTTTTGATTATATATTAAAATTTACAATTCTCTTCCAAAAATTTGCCATCTTGTGTCATAGCAAAATAAGATTCTTGAAATCAGGCAATACATTTTTTTCTAATCTCATCAGTGACCTATTTCAAAAATTCTTGTTTTTCCTCTTTCCACCCTTCAGTGATAGAAACCAGCTCTGTGTCTCTGGAATTCTCAAATAGTTCCTGCTGTATTGGTGTCAAATGCTTATTCCCTGATTCTGCTAATCACAAAGGGTATCCATTTCTGGGCTAGTGGTCAGTGCTGGGGGCTTTTGAATCAATTTGTAATGAGACATTCAGCTTTATGACTGATTTTTTAAAGGCAAAATAATGTCCTAAAAGAAGGCATGTTTTAAAACTTTCAATATGAGGAAGAAAAGAAACATCTGTTTTCCTTAAAGTCTGTCTGTGACTCTCCATTTCCATTCCTCAGCTATTACCACCAACAACGGACTTTAAAGTGTGTGATTTTTCTAGAATGCTTGCTCTGTAACGGAGCAATAGGAATAAATAAACTGAGCAATATGATATTTCTGGAGCCATCAGATAAGCAATTTGGATTGGCAACTAGTCTTTATCCATTTTGAACAAAGCAAACTGTTATCTGAATTAACTAGCTGGACAGACCTGGTTTATGCTTATCTCACTTCATCAGGTCGACACAATGCATTGAAATTGTCATACTGGCACATTGTGGATTTATGAGTGAATGCATAACTTAAGACTGGGACTGTGGTAAAAGATGGTGGCATTAAAATCAAATCCTGCTTTTTCCATTAACTTATTAGGCTATCCCAGTGAAACCTTTGAATAAGTCTGTTCCTCAAATTTCACCAGAACAAAGAGCAAAAGAACCCTGGCCTACCTTGTTGGTCTGCTTGAGCAATAAATAGTAAATACAGATGTTGGTAAAACATTTTGTAAATTTTAAGTGACAGAAATATGTTTAGGAAGAGTCTGAAATTCAAAAAAAAATAGCTTTTAATAAAATAAACAGAATATTGTCTAGAGTGCTGGCATCATACATGAAACTAGACTTTCCAGATGTGAGTCTAATTAATTTTTAGGAAGATGAGATTTTTGGTTGGATCCATATTAAATGCTCGAAAAGGATATATTTTGCTAGTTAACTGACCTGCCATAATTCTACCAAACTGTATACACACAGCATATGTTTTAACTGTTTTTTGAACTACTGACTATCAGCTGTGGCCATGTTTTCCCTCTAATATTTTACTAGCTGATACCCATGAAGTTCTTGCTTACCTGAGTTTTGGATCTATAAAATCTTATTCCTTACAACTCTGACCATCTAATTATCATCTTTCAGGACTGCTAAGGATCCCTAGAGAAAGTAAGAAAATACTGTTTTTACCCATTGCAAATTCACTGTACATAAGTTCTGCTGAGTCCTCATTGCTTTGGCAATTATTTATCAACCCCTACCCCTACCCCCATTTCATCCCTCACAAATGCTAATGCAAACTTTTATTCCCCACTCCTTTCATTCCTACCTATCTTGCCCAACCATCTAATTCCATTATATGTCAGCCACAAATTTTACTGAGAAAACTAAGGTCATGTAAAAAGTGAGCAAAAACCTTGAAAAGAGGTTTAACCAATGGAGCCCAATTGTTTTAAGGAGAACAGCAAAAGCAGCTAGAAATCATCTTAGAGAGCAAACCCTGGATCTCCTTGCCAAGCTAAGACAAATGGCAGCCAAAAGTGAAACCAATTTTTAATATAATCTCATTCATCAAATATTAAGGAATAGGAACAGCATTATCTCATAAAATAGTGAGAAGCAATGGAGGAAAAAAAAACAAATTTACAAAAAACTTGGTGAAAGATCCAATTAATATAGGTAATTTAAAAAACATTTAAGGATGAAACTGGGAGAACAACAAACAGATCGCCTCCCAAAAAGTGTGTAAGTATTTTATAGCACTTTCTCCACTATTTACAATGAAATAACCACACATGGATTTTTTTACATTACAATTCAATCTGCAGGTAGAGATAGTAATGGCATTATAAAAATAAAGTTGAGAACAATAGCTGAATTAGATAAAAATATATCAAAGAGATCCATACATGAGAATAGAAATTTGAAGATATTTAAAGATGAGTTCTCAACATGAAAAGAAGACAATGCTTGGAAAAATTATAAAATTTGTTATTAGGCAAGAAAATGGAATAGTAGATAGAGTTTTGGACCTGGATTCAAGAAGAGCTGAGTTCATATCTAGCTTCATGTACTTCCTAAATATAAGACAACTGGGCAAGTCACTAAATCTCTACCAGCTTCAATTTCTATTCTGTAAATGGATCTAATAATAATAATACCTACTTCTCAAGGTTGTTGTAAAGATAAAATGAGGTAAATATTTATAAAATGCTTTATAAACTCTAAAGTTTTATACAAATACTAGCTATTTTCATTCATAAAAAAGTGATTGAGAATTTTCCTAACCACTGGCCCATATCCCAAATTTTCTTTCTATAAAACATTTATGAGAAAAACCTACATACATATATCAAAGGACATATTATTGATGGACATATCAGTAGGAAATAGGTTTGCACACGTTATTCTATTATAGACCATATCCTTGTAGTTGTACAGTTGATAGAAAGTATAGAGAATAAAATTTCTTTCTATTAGCTGACTATAAAAATAATTTGATTGAACAGAGCAAAATGTCTCCTTAAAGGCTCTTCTCCAAGGTATTTTCCATGCTTATTTAAATCCACACAAAATTTCAGTGAGATGCAATATTAAATTTCATTTAATGCTCACATGAGGAAAGAATTGTGACAAATACTACACACATATGACATATGCATATAATTGCACACACCTACACACATGCCATTGACAGGCACATATATATGCACACGTGTGTATATACATACATCTGGTATTTGTAACTATCATGAAAGATGTCCAGTGACAAGTCTACAATAAGAAGAATTCCCTATAGAGGCACTACAGGTAATTTTCAGATGGCACTATACAGATCTATCAATTCCTGGAATTGTAGAGCTTCTTAAATAAATTCTATCATTACTCAAAAGATTGTGCTCTAAATATCCAAATTGGAAAAAACACAGAGATAAAAAATAACTGTTGTTTAGTTTGAATGCACAAGATATGCCCTGGATGGATGGTAATCCATAACTAGAATAAAAGGAATAGAGAAGATTGGATTGTCTTTGGGAAATTGTCAAGTTTTTTTTTTTTTGTTTGTTTGTTTGTTTGTTTTTTTAATAACCTCTCCCTGAAGGGGAAAAAAGGCTCATTTTGAAACATTGCTATTCTTTAGTTGTTGTTCTCTGAGTGAAAAATCATAAAATATAGTCTTTGAAGAATTAAAATTGAAAGTCATCCAAAAAGCATTTGAAAAGTCTATGGTAGCATGATTAGGCTGAGATATATTACTACCAAAAGATAAGAAATGTCACAAAGGATATCATTAGATGCACATCTGCAAAAAGAAATGGACAAGGTATACCATGGATGGACAGTGATCTATAACTAGAATAGAAGAAGAGGAATAGAGAAGATTGGATTGTCTTTGAGAAATTGTGAAGTTTTTAAAAAAAATAATATCCACTTCCTTGAGGGAAAAAAGGCTTATTTTGAAACATTAATATTCTTTAGATGATGTTCTCTGACTGAAAATTCTTTATACTAAAGTCCTTGACTTGGTCAAGTGATTCAAAGTCAGAAATGGATATAATTTATCAGTGGCAATAACATTAAAGAATATGCATTACTCTGTTCTTGCTGAACCCTAGAGCCTATGGGAATTATCCATCTGAATTAAAATGTTGTCTTCCTCATTAGAATATAAACCCTTTGAAAGCAGGGATTATTTCTGCTTTTCTATTTGTATCCATCACTCTTAGCAGATCAGTTTCCATAAAATAATTAATCTTCTTTTGACTAGTCATCTTCTTGCCTTCAAGTCTCAAATAAAATTCGAACTTCTACAGAAAGCTTTTTCTTAACCACTTTTTGATTCTGATGTCTTCCCTCTATAAGCTACTTCCTATTAATTTTGAATATAGCTGCTTTGTATGTATTTCAAGTGGCTTGAGGGTAGGAACAATCTTTCACCTCTTTTTTTTAAATCCCCAGTACTTAACACAGGCTTGTATATAGTAGGAACTTAATAATTGTTTATTGATTTTTGATTGAATTCAAACTTTTTTCATTCATTCATGAATTAATATTCATTCAACTAGCATGTATGCAATGTTAAGAGTTGTAAGAGGGTACACATAAGTTGATTTACCCCTTCCTCCCCATCTCCCCTCCCTGTAAGGACTCAACTTCTAAGAGGAAATGAATAAGAAAATGAGAATACTGATTACATCCCTGTAGGTCGCCATGGGCAGCAAGATGGCTGCGGCCACTCGGGTCGTGCAGGTAGTCAAGCCACATATTCCATTAATAAGGTTTCCTGACAGAAAAGGCTACCCCAAACTGAATGTACCCGAATCTTTAACAACATCTGTGCTTCCATCTCACTCTTCTGCAATGTCACAGCATTCTGTGGGTGGTAAATCATCAGGTTTCCCAATGAATCGTGGTCCACCAGATTCTGCTGAAATAGTAAAAACATTACCTCAGAAATATAGGAGGAAATTCATGTCTCCAGAAGAGATGGAATTTATTCAACGTGGAGGTCCAGAGTAATCACTGACAAGCATATTATGATTGTCAGACAAAAGAGTGGTTATCTTCACAATAAAGGCCTTCAAAAATGACAAATGTTAAACTGTATATGAAACCAATTTAATATAAGATTCTGTATAAAATGAAGGGTAGAAAATTTAGATAGACATTTATACCTCCTAATTTCTTTAAGTCAGCTTGTCTATAAATTAAGCTGAAGGTTTGAGTTATTGTTTCTTAAAGTGTAGACATTTTTGTAATTTAGATAGCACATTAACTTTTGATTTTCAATTATCTCTAATATTTAATGTTAATTGCTCAAATTTTTAATTTGAGTTTAATTTCTAGTAACCTTAATTTTCCATGATTTTTCATTGTAAGAAATTGGAAAGTACTGGTTAGAAAGAATCATTGTTTTAGGAAAAGATACCAGAAGTTTTTTGAGATTCAGAGAATCAGTGTTAAGCTATTCTGAAGGATAAAATTCAGACAAGACAAGTCACTGTTAGTGAGAGTGGGATAATAACGAAAAATGTATTTTATTACAGTTATTAAACTTCTGTCAAAAACCATGAAATGGTAAAAAATGAAAAAAAAAAAAAAGAAAATGAGAATACTTATGGTGAAAATCAAGTAATTACAACCTGGCATGTGGACAAGAGAAATGTAGGATGAAAATCATTGAGGTGTGTGGGGGGTGTGGTTTGTGATTTTCATAATTGTAGGAAGTACCCACTTTAATGAAATCACAAATCCATTAAAGTTTCATTAAGAACAAGAAAACATAATCCTCTTTATCATGTAGTATTATGCATTATAATTGACCGAATTGTGTCTTTGATATACTCTTAAATTCTAAGAAGACACACTATTTAAATTTCATATCTTTGCTTGTGCTTAATATAGTGCTCAGTAAAATTGTTGCTATTGTTTATTTATAATTTTAATATAATTAAATAATTATTAATAATTAAATAATAATTAAAATAAAATAATAATTATAATTTCCCTTTTCAGAAGGGTATTTGGGATGGGGTTAGAACAAAATTTTTTTTAAAATAGATGTTATGGTTAGATGATCTTTGACTTTCAAGATTATATAACCTCTGTCACAAACATTCTCTTGTATTGGATATCAGAAGTTGTCATCAAGACAGCAGAGCCAAGATGGCAGAGAAAAGGCAGGAAGTAGCTTGTTTTCCCCAGTTTCTCTCAGAAATATTAAATCAAGTCACTAAACAGGTTCTGGGTTAACAGAATAAAAAAAAATGGAATGAAACAGTTTTTCATCTTGATAACATTTTAAAAATGTATTTTTAAAACCATAAATACACAATATAAAAAGAAAGTTATGTGCCCAGAATAACATGAGAGAATTAAAAACATGAAACAATAAATTACCATTTCAAGAAATTACATATAATAAATATTACATATTGAATTCAGAACTGTTCATCTTCTCTTTGCTTCCTTGTAGGTTTTCTTGTGTTCTCTGCTGTGCAATTTTCCCTTTATTCTTTTTCCTCCTTTTCTTGCTTCCCCCCATTTCCCCCAAGTTGGCTACACTTAAGCACAGACATATGTGTATGTATATGTGCACATGCATACATATATATGCCTATGTACAAATACACATACATACATACATATAGGATATATAGATATTTATAATCATACACATAGACATTCATATACATCTTTTCAAGGCTGTACAACACTTATTTCTCATCAGTTTCTTTAAAGATGGATAACATCATCCTTCTTAAGTTCAAGCCTTTATATATTTTTCAAAATTTACTAATTCATCATTTCCTATATCACAGTAAATTTCAATCTTGTATTATAGACTTGTTTTAAGTTATCTAGAGCAATACACTGACAATGCAATTTCCATATTTTTTTCTCTTTTGATTGAAAATATTTTACTTTCAACTTTGAGCTGATTTACTACTACTTTTTTCCTAATAAATTCTACTATTGATCATTATTATCATGTTTGTGTGTATCTCTTGTTCCTATCCCTGCAGACTCTTTTATTTTATTACTACCTACTACCTTGCTTTGCTGTTACTTAATCTACCTCCCAAGATCCTTTCCTTATCCTCTTTCCCCCTACCTTTTCCTCCCACTCTTTCCCTCCATCTTTATCCTATTCCCATTATCTACATACTTCATCTCATTCTCATTAATCTACATACTCCTCCATACCCCCCCTATTCTATCACATGTTCTTTTTTTTAAAATTTTTTTCTTTTTTTCTTTTTTTCTCTTTTTTTTTATTTGCAAAACATATGTATAGGTAATCCTTCAACACTGACCCTTACAAAGCTTTCCGTTACAAATCCCCATCCCCCAATCCCCACCCCTCCCCTAGATGGGAGGAAGTCTACTACATGTTAATTATGTTAAAATACTTGACAAATCAAATATGTGTATACATATTTTTACAGTTATCTTGCTGTG